>JACEGR010004134.1:0-91960 GCA_014170235.1 Listronotus bonariensis
GATGAAAAGATTTTCAAAACATCTTGGTTCCAGGTTATAAGTTAAAATATATTTAACATTAAACCTTTCCTTTCATGTCTGCATATAGGTTCTTTAAGGCGGCATTTGTCTGCATTATTCCTAAAAAATAATAAAATTTTGTTATGCTATGTATATTCTAAATTTATTCATACGATTAAAATAAATCAACCCTCACCTTAAAACACGCACTTACATAATTTTGATTAGCCAAAATGTTATATGGCTAGAAATTAATATTTTTACATTGGGTAATGTACTGCTATAATTTATAAAATGATTAATAAATTGTTTAAAACTATTTACAGTATGTCTACGCATGGACTTTGCAATAGGAGAAATGGACCAAAAATTTAAATGTTCAAGAAAGTCATGTATGGAACTGCTTTTAGTTCTTAAAAATACAAGAGTAATTTGTTTTGTTTAGTACAAAAACTAAACTAAAAAATAGAGAAATGGCCAAAACAAAACTGCCTTTATTCTTAATAATTCAACAAAGTTATACACAAAAATCTGAAATGTTACATAAAATAAACCGATTTTTTTAGTATCATATTATTTTAAATCATGTTTTACACCTTTTTTTACGTAATTCGTCAAGTTTTAATAGGTACAACACAATACATAATGTCAAAGTTTGTCAAATATATTTAAATACAAAATGTAAATCCAGATAAACTCAACTTAAATCTTGTTTTTTGAAGAAGCAAAAGCAGTTGCCCTACACGACTTTCTTGAACAATTAAATTTTTGATTCATTTGTCCTATTGTAAAGTCCATCCGTGGACATACTGTATATTGTTTACTTATATCATTTGTTTACTACCAATAACTACTACCTCCTTAATTTCTTGCTAGTACAAACTATAAAAAAAAACTGAATTAATATAGAAAAGTAAATTTTTGTATTTTCTGGAACTAATTATCAATCCTCCAGACAGAAGGTATTGCAATAGATTTATTTTTGTATAAATATTTAATTTTTGAACCAACCTTTTTGAAATGGCATTAATGACTGCTTCCCTTTAACTCTTAAGTTGGCAATGGCTTCACTCATTGCATCTATGATCTGATTCTGAACGTCAAGTTTTAAGCCATAGCCTTGCATGCGATCTCTGCTGTCAGCATAAGGCACTTTAACATTAAAGCAATTAAACCAATCGTTAACCTTAAAATAAAATAATTATTAACAGTTATTTAATTAAAATTTTATATTCAAGAAAAAGCTGTTATGTTAAAATTATGTTTACCAATTTAAAAAACTGACTACACTCCATCCAATTTTCATTTTGGAAGTAGCCCATTGATTCACTTTTATTTATTGCTTGGGCAATGGTATTTGAGAAAAGTTTGGCAGCATACTTGACTTTTTGTCTTTGCGCTACTTTTAGTTTTAGCATTTCCATATTAAGCTTATAAGTAATTCTGAGATGCGAATCTGATGTCACCTCTTATAGTTTGAATAGAATTTCTTTTCCATTTAAAAAAAATCGATAATCCAGAAATTTATTTCTTACTAATTTTAGTAAATATGGTACATCACATATCACATGTACTGAATGATTTGTGGGGCCAGTAAAGTATGGTATTTCTGGAGTTACTGTTAAACTGTTATGCAAGCCCCTATTTCCTCCTCCTAAATCACTAACGATAGCACACACATAAAATCCTGCATTTTCAATATTTTTAATTATTTGAAATAATAATGGTTTATCCATTTTTCTGTCGTAATAGAAAAATATTGGCTGTTTCCATGAGGCTAGCAAACTCCTAAGCATAGCGACCTGTACATAATCTGCAGGTTTTAGAAGTTCATCATTTATCTTATCATATGTATATGCTTTTCTAATTTTCATTTCATCAAAGGAAAGCACACACACTTTTTCCCATATTGCCAAATCTGCTCTTTTTATAATATTTATTACAGGCTTTAATATTCCAGGCATTATTTTAATATTTTTTGTCCAGCGTTTTAAAGTTGCAATAACTGGTAAAGGATATCCCTGTTTAAAAGTAAGCAATATGTTTTAGAACCTACTGCATAGACTGCTATACCCTGTGATACCTCTTCCACAGACCATACAGTGTGGACATTTAGATTTTGTAGTCTCTTAATTTGTCTTTTAGTAAAGATATTTTTAACAGCTGTTTTTACTTTTAAAAGTTCTGGTACTTGAGTCTTTAATGATAAATTTTCTTCTTTTATTAGTGATAGTTCCGAAGCCTCTTGGGTTGGGTATGTATTTATTCTACAATATTGTGTTAATTACTAGCCAAAAAAATCGAGTTTAAAAAAAAAATATTGATTTTTTTTTTGTAACCTTAACAATAGTGTAGAATTAATAAATATATATAAATTAATTTAGATTTTTGGCAGTTTTGATATATGTAAATACCGCTGGACGTCGTTTTTTTTCTTGTAATTGAGCAATGCCGCCGGCGGTCGTTTAGCCGGCCAGTATTATTTTATATCAGATATTACTGATTTAGCAATAACATTAAACTTACTCTTTTTTGGCTATTTTTGTAAGTTTGGTAACATTGCCATCAAACGTAGGAAATTACGTGGAAAATTAGTAAATGCCGCAATTTTAAACAAATTAGTTTAGATTTTGGGCGAGTTCCCTAAACCTAAATAGACAATACCACCGCAAGATGTTTTTTATCTCATAATTCAGCACTACCGCCGCAGGTTGTTTGGGCTGCATCAAATAAAAAAAGTGACCTTTGCACAAATGACACTACCGCAATCCCGTTCTTAGAGCTTAAAAATGGCATTGCCACTTAAAAGTATACTTGAATATCGTTTTCTTTATCGTATTAATTAAAAGATTAAGATTAACTTAATAATAAAATTAAACTTATGCAATCAAATATAAATATGTACATACATTTATGGATAAAATGCCCTTATAATTAATTTAATTTTAAAATGGCATATTGGCCCATTATTAAATAAAATCGTTTATTTCCAAAACTAGTTTTTAGGCCTAATAAAGTTTCGTTAGGCGACGAAAAAACTTTTTAGCATCAAAATTATTAAAGATTTTGAACTAATAACATTAGAACATGTCCTAACAACATTTGAAAATACATTTTACTTTTATTAATACGTTAATACTTACAGTTTATTTTATATATATTTATATATATATATATATATATATATATATATATATATATATATATATATATATATATATATATATATATATATATATATATATATATATATATATATATATATATATATATATTTTCAGCATACATGTTGCAAAAAGACGTATTTGGTAAAGTAAACAAACATGGTTACCAAAAAAAAACATAAAATTTACTGCAGAAATACATTATGAACCGTCGGTTGACTGGTTTCTGCACTAAACTCAATTTTTCCTGTCAGTTGACCGGTTTTGAAATAAACGATTCAGTTTCAAGTTATTTTATAAATAAAGGAATTTAACCTTTTTACCCACCACGTGGTTTTTATAAATAATTTATAAAACTCTTTAAACCCGTTTATAGATAAATAATTCACCCCAACAGAAGTAGTAAATATACCGTGAATGCTACATTCGTACAATAGCCTAATTACAAAGGGCAACTTCAGCAGGCTTTATCGTGCTCGTAGTAATAAAATAATACCTATTCCGCTCTAGTTTCCATGTATTAAATATCAAATAGCGAATTAAAATAATTGGACTTCTAACCATAAAGTCACGCCCAATGCGCTTTTTCCCCTATTACGCATGATTTATGCTTGAAAGGATTTATTGCACATTTATTAACTTTATTTCATGCAAGCAACGTTCTTACATAAATAAGGAAGTGACACAGTACTGTGAAAATTAAATGAAGGCGATAAGGGTCCTTTTATATTTCTCGCAGTTAAACGTTAAATAGGATTTTTTTATTTTTTTACATTCACACTGTAGATTGGAATATACACTCCTGGACAAAAAAAACTTAACAAACAAAATTTTGGTCCAATTCAATCTTAAATAACTTTTTGTTTTTTCACGGATTTTAATAAAATTATCTTTTGGTCCAGTGGTCAATAAAATTATTATCTAATATGGGGATTTCAGGAAGTTTAATAGATTTATGTGTTATACAGGGCAGGGCAAAATATTGCATATGCACATAAAGTGGGTGATTTCTTAACTCTCTAATAGGCAACGACAGGTTGTCATTGATAAAGAAAAGAAACATGCATTTTTAGGAAAGTCGGAAATTAGAGTAGGTATCCTGCAGGGAAGTGTAATTGGACCTATGTTCTTTACTATTTTTATCAACAATTTGTTGGAAATTCACCAAATTGGACACTTTCAGTAAAATGACGAATTACGCCGATGATTTCAACTTTTTAGTAATGGCGCCGACAATGGCTACTGTTTTGAATAAAACTGACAAATTGATACGAGAAGCAGACAACTGGTTAAAAAAATAAATTGGTTCTTAAACAAAATATTTTATTCTTTAAAAACAAATAGATCTAGAACTGTAGAACCAACAACAGTTTAAAATAATAAATATGTTTATGAAACATTATATTAATTTACTCAAATTTTCGACCACCCTGTGGAATACTTTACGTCATTTTACCAGTGTATTGAGCTTTAATATTTTTTTTATTTTTTTATTTTTATTTAAAAAAACTAATTTTTAAATAGGACAATGAAATTTGTGTATTTTTATTTGTGTAGGTGTGTGTGTTTTAAGATATAATTTTGCATCTCCCTTAAATTTTTTATTTCTAATGATATAAAATAAATAAAAATATTGGTTTGTTAAGTTGGTTTTGTGGTTTTAAATTAGTAATAGGATTTTTGTTATTTTTTAAGATATACAGGGTATGACAAAGTATAATTTAAAAAAAACACAACGTATATTATATTACCAGTAAAATGATCTTTTCAAAATCTTTAAAACCTTTAGTTATCTTTATTATTTTCAAAAATATGACCATCCAATTCTTAAGGTTTCCCAATATGTTTGCATTATTCGCTATGAGTGAAGCCATAGTAGGGGATATTGTCGCATTCGCAGTAGTTAGTTTCGGAGTTACAATGGGCATGCACGTCACAAACTATGACTCATACCAACTTACTTGCCTTTTACACTTACACTTTCTGACTTAAGCATAAAAATAATTGGTTGGATTAAGTTGTGTGTTACACAATGACAACCATTACCGAAAGACTAACGAAAGACGGCACTCAACGCACGGTTATCATTTTAATCGAAAATATGTACTAATATTAGTAAATTTTTACCGGAAAGCACATTAATATTTTATATTATTAGTAAATTTTATTATATAATATACAGGGTGTCCCAACTTAATTTACACACGAAACAACTTCAGCCCTGCACAAGATACAAAAATAAACCTTAAACAAAAAACGTTTTTTCGGATACACTCTCCTTATTGACAATGCTAGTTAAAAATAAAATGAAACACCTTGTATATTTTAACAAATCTTATCTCTATATTAAATTCTACATAAAAAATGTATAACACACTATACGTCAATTATTTCTGGTTTTTAAGATATCAGCAATATGCTGATATACTTATTAACGATTAATAGTAAAGGAAAAAAATATTATTTTGGTTTTAATTATTTTTATATAGTTCTGTCACTGTCAGAGTAACAAATAATATATTAACATGTAATTAATTACCTTCCATTGTAAGAACTACTAATAAGTAAGTCAGCTATTTAGTTATATTTACTTACTTAACCTAAAAACCAGCCATAATTGACGTATATCTGTTTTTTAGTATAATTAAGGTAATATGTGTCTAAAATAAACTAAATTCCTGACATCCCTATAAGTAGTTCTTGCAATGGAAGGTAATTAATTACTTGTTATTATATTACTGGTCACTCGAACAGTGACAGAGTTTTTTTAAATAATTTCAACCAAAATATTATTTTATTTTTTAATCGTTAAAAAGTATATAAGCATGATGATATCTCAGAAACTAGCAATAATTGACCCGTAGCATGTTTTACTATTTTAATGTAGAATTTATTACAGAATCAATATATGTTAAAATATATAGAGTCTTTTATTTAAAAAGCCCGATTGATATTGAAAAATATGTTTTGGAGACACCTTGTATATTAACTAGTCCTGTCAATAAAAGAAGTGTATCTAAATAAAAGTTTTTTATTTAAATTTATTTTTGTATCATGTACGGGGGCTAATTTATTTCGTGTATAAATAAAGTTGGGACTCCCTGTAAATGTATACAGTGAGGATCTTAAAAGTCATCCTCCCTTTATCTTTTGAATTGAACAAGATATCAAGGTAGAGGAAATTTTGGTGTGTGTCACTTAAACTACTTTTTAGCATAAAAATAATTTCTGTGACGTGACATAGTACCAAACTTTAGTTTTTGATTGACTTAATAGTGTTCTCCACTTTGCGATATCTGTCAAAATAAAAAAAGGTATAAAGTAAATAAGTTTTATGTTTCAGGTAAAGTGCCCACTGGCGGCATATATTACAGTACTTTTACCTTAAAATTTTAAAATCTGCAGAGCTTGATTCATGTGCCGAATGTCAACCAACTTTTAACCCCTGTAACTTGGTAACCAGGGAGATTTCGACATTTTGTCAATGGGCTAACTAACATTATTTTACGTTGCAGAATGACCTCTTAAAACACATTTTTAAACACCCTGTGTACATGGGTGTAGCATATTTTGTTGTAGTTAAACGTACACTTAGATTTAAGAGCTCCACAATAATACATACTTTAAAAATATATATGAAGTCTTTCTAATTGCGGTAAAAAAATAAAGGAATACAAGCATATTAATGAAAAAAAAGTTTATATGAACATAGGTCCGGAAATGCTTTGATTCCAAGATATAGCATGCTATTTTTTTATTCCATTTTTATTATTATCTTAAATACCCCTTTACCATTTGTAAGAAAATTTGATAGTCTTGTAGTATAAAAGTGGTATCTCAAGCGGCAATTAAACGAATATTTCTGACAAAATTTTATGGCATTGACATTGTGTATTTTATATATTTTATTTAAATTAGCCTAATATTATTAAAGCTTTATTTTTTTTTATTTTTTTTTTGCGTGGTTAAAAAAATATAATACTCTTTATTGCATATCCCTGGAACACCCAAGAAACATAGAACAAAATACATAATTTGGGAAAAATATTATAAAATCTATTTTTTTCTTCCAAACGGCAGTTATTTTCGGGTTAACAATTTTATTATCTTTATACGTAAAAAAAAATAGTTTATGAAACCCCTTTTAAGAAAGATCCCTTATAATATCAGTTTGCTGCAAGTCTGCTTCCCCCCGCTAAATAAAATCCTGGCTACGCCCATGCCTGTATAAAATTCGCAAGCTCGTATCCTTGTTGGAAATTATGCAGTCATAAAAATAATGGCCTATTTTACAGGTGAATTCTTTATTGAATTTGTCAAGCTTTCGAAAGCAGATTGCTTCCTTCCTCAGGACATCTACAAAAACAATTTTAGGTCTTACAAATTATCCCTAAAATATGTTATTTAAAGTTATCTTACCAATGTGAATTTCTTAATTAAACAGGAGATTCAAATCTGAACATGGCAGAAACATCTTAAAGGTTAGACATGAGGTGTTGGTTTACTTAATTTTAAAACAAATACTCTAATTACATGGGGAAAATCTTACGAAAAGCGATTTTCTTTGTTACATGGCTGGAAAAAAACCCGACAATTCTAACGGTCTTAAACGTCAGAAATTCTCTCTTTTATAACCACTGCTTGATACCACCAAGTGTCAACTGTCACTTGTACGTCACCAGTGGTACCAACCACCGGCTATTTCAAGAGTTCGATCTGAATCGATTTTACTCAAATTTTATATTAGGTTATTTTCAAAAAGTCCATCTGACTCGATCTTGTTAAAAAAGGTAAAAAAGTTATGCAACCATAAATAATTTCTTTCCATCCACATTATTATAATTTATTAATTAAAAACTGATAGGACCACACTCTAGATTGAAAACGCTTTTATTTTTTATCGTTAAGGAGAATTTGTAAGGAAACTATTATTCTGAGAAAACAAGCCACGATTTTTGTGATGAGAAAGTATATTGTTGTAAATTATACTTAGATTTTGTATATCACTGCGTTTATTCATGGAGTTTGGGTCCATATAGATCTGAACCATCTCCAAGAATATTCGTTTATAGTAATTGCTTGTTTTCTCTAGAACTTTAGCACCATTCCAATTCATTATATGCCCAAGTTTAATTACGTGTTCAGATAATGCACAAGACTGCACACCTCGGTTACAATCACTTTTATGTGATGTTATGCGACCGGATAGATTCCGGGAAGTTTGACCAATGTATATTTTATCACAGTTGAGGCATGGAATCCTGTACACGACATCCCAGTTTTCAAGTAGGCTTAGAGGCGTCTTTGTTTTAGTGTAAATTAAAGAGAGGGTCTTACATTGTTTTTTAGCTATCTTTACATTAACATCTTTAAAAACATTAATTAATTTTTGTGTTAGGTTATCTATATAAGGCAAAGAACAGTACAAAGGTGCTGCCTCTAATTCGTTGTTTTGTGAAGGTAATGGTGTAATATCTTCTATGTTAGGTATTTGTGAGGTTGTAGTATTAAGTGATACTGGTTGACTATTTGGCTCAAAAATATTTTCGGGGATATCATATTGTGTATTATATAAGAATTTGTTAATAAATTTTTCTGGGTAAGAATTGCTTAACAATATGTCTTTCAGTTTGCTTAGAGCTTGTTTTCTAAGTAGCGGATGTGTTAGTTTAATCGCTCTACGTTTCATACCTAGCACTAGGTTGATTTTAGCTTTTGAAGGGTGATACGAGTAAAAACTGATGAATCTATTTGAGCAGTATGGTTTTCTGTACCATGATGTTTTTAGTATATTATTTTCATCTCTGGTCACCAGCATGTCCAGAAATGGAATGCTTCTATTGTTTTCAGTCTCTACCGTAAATTGTAAGTCCCTATCAAAAGTATTAAAGAGCTCTAACGCTACATCTATACGTGATGAGGGTACTGCAAGCAGCAGATCATCAACATATCTTTTTACAAATGGAATATGAAAGGGCATATAGGTCAAGCAATCTTGAATTAGGTTGTCTAAAACATAATTAAAAAATGATTTGTATCTGTAAATATTAGATTAATAATTTCAGACTACCAAATATTAGTCATCCTAAGCTTTGACTTGTTTCATATTACTAACCTACCATTAGACACAATTTTAGAAAGTCTTAAACTAAAATGGAACACCATTAAAGACTTTGTAGTATGACTTGGGACATGTTTGAGAAGGTACTGATGTACATTTTTGATTCAAACTATTGCATTTTTAATAAAAAAATATTATAAACAAGTACATGGTACCCCAATGGGGTCTACAATATCACCAATTTTATGTAATTATGTTTTAGACAACCTAATTCAAGATTGCTTGACCTATATGCCCTTTCATATCCATTTGTAAAAAGATATGTTGATGATCTGCTGCTTGCAGTACCCTCATCACGTATAGATGTAGCGTTAGAGCTCTTTAATACTTTTGATAGGGACTTACAATTTACGGTAGAGACTGAAAACAATAGAAGCATTCCATTTCTGGACATGCTGGTGACCAGAGATGAAAATAATATACTAAAAACATCATGGTACAGAAAACCATATGCATCAGTTTTTACTCGTATCACCCTTCAAAAGCTAAAATCAACCTGGTGCTAGGTATGAAACGTAGAGCGATTAAACTAACACATCCGCTACTTAGAAAACAAGCTCTAAGCAAACTGAAGGACATATTGTTAAGCAATTCTTACCCAGAAAAATTTATTAACAAATTCTTATATAATACACAATATGATATCCCTGAAAATATTTTTGAGCCAAATAGTCAACCAGTATCACTTAATACTATAACCTCACAAATACCTAACATAGAAGATATTACACCATTACCTTCACAAAACAATGAATTAGAGGCAGCACCTTTGTACTGTTCTTTGCCTTATATAGATAACCTAACACAAAAATTAATTAATGTTTTTAAAGATGTTAATGTAAAGATAGCTAAGAAACAATGTAAGACCCTCTCTTTAATTTACACTAAAACAAAGACGCCTCTAAGCCTACTTGAAAACTGGGATGTCGTGTACAGGATTCCATGCCTCAACTGTGATAAAGTATACATTGGTCAAACTTCCGGAATCTATCCGGTCGCATAACATCACATAAAAGTGATTGTAACCGAGGTGTGCAGTCTTGTGCATTGTCTGAACACGTAATTAAGCTTGGGCATATAATGAATTGGAATGGTGCTAAAGTTCTAGAGAAAACAAGCAATTACTATAAACGAATATTCCTGGAGATGGTTCAGATCTATATGGACCCAAACTCCATGAATAAACGCAGTGATATACAAAATCTAAGTGTAATTTACAGCAATATACTTTCTCATCACAAAAATCGTTGCTTGTTGTCTCAGAATAATAGTTTCTTACAAATTCTCCTTAACGATAAAAAATAAAAGCGTTTCAGTCTAGAGTGTGGTCCTATCAGTTTTTATATTTAATAAATTATAATAATGTGGATGGAAAGAAATTATTTATGGTTGCATAACTTTTTAAACAAGATCGATTCAGATGGATTTTTGAAAATAACATAATATAATAATTTGAGTAAAATCGATTCAGATCGAACTCTTGAAATAGCCGGTGGTTGGCACCACTGGTGACGTATGATGACAGATTGACACTTGGTGGTATCAAGCAGTGGTTATAAAAAGAGAATTTCTGACGTTCAAGACCGTTAGATTTGTCGGTTTTTTCCAGCCATGTAACAAAGAAAATCGTTTTTCATAAGATTTTCCCCATGTAATTAGAGTATTTAATTTGAAAATTAAGTAAACTAACACCTCATGTCTAACCTTGATTAAGATGTTTCTGCCATGTTCTGATTTGAATCTCCTGTCTAATTAAGAAATTCACATTGGTAAGATAACTTTAAATAACATATTTTAGGGATAATTTGTAAAACCTAAAATTGTTTTTGTAGATGTCCTGAGGAAGGAAGCAATCTGCTTTCGAAAGCTTGACAAATTCAATAAAGAATTCACCTGTAAAATTGGCCATTATTTTTATCACACAAGGAATTAGAGGGGTTTGTCTCTTTTTTCAATGGTCATTCGCGAGTAGAAGAGGTAACATGCCAGTAGTGCAAGCAGCCGTTTCTGCCGGTGTAGTAACGTTTTGTTTTATCGCTTACTTATAACTTTTAAAGGTATTTTAAAAATACGTATTTTTGTGCACAAAAAGTGCACGAAATACTGTTTTTATATTTTATCCAACACGTACATATAATATCTACATAATTGATCAGATTTTGAGGATATAAAGTGTACTATAAGTCACTAGTGAGCTAAAGTACCCTTTAGCTCACTAGTGAATTATAGACTTTAACAAACCCGTAGTTACCAACAAAATGCATTACAACCAAACAAGCTTGCTTTCCAAAAAATACAAAATTTTGTTGCTGGTGTTGACAATGACAAGTAACAAATAATGGATGACGTTTTCAAATTATTTTCGATATTAAAAACGATTTATACGAAAGTGTTGGATAAAATTTTGTATTAGACACGTGAGTTATTACATATAAGTCACTTAAGAAAATTACCTTCTTTAGAGTTAAACTTTTCTTGCGTGACTTATATGTAATATAACTCACTTATCTAATAAATAACTATTTCCCATAGGTATATATATAGACTATTTTATATTTGGGTTTTTGATCATTTTAAAAGCTTCTGATAGAGCAAGAAAATAATCCGAAGACAAGAATCAAGTCAAAAAGGGCTCTTTGTCTCATAAATGAATATTTGTTTACAGAGAGGCTTCTTTCCCTCGCTCATCATCGGTCTGTGGGGGATTAATCGCTTTTTTATCACTGATCTCGATGGATTGTTACCTGCGTGAAACAAAAGTTACAATTCATGGGCGAAAAATGAGTGTGCGCAAGCAAATCGAAGGAAAACGTGCCTGGCGCCAAACAAAGTATCGGGCAGGATCCTGTGAATTTATCCCCACTTTTCCGTTTGAAGAATGTTGAGTCAGTACCGTATTTCAATAAATTTTAACAATACAGTTATATCAAAAACGTCTAATACGCTATATGTCAATTGTTGCCGTATTTAAATAGAAAGTTTTAAAAGCAGTTCCGGATCTAGGAGGGTTGGGGGCAAACGGTGATGTCTGCTACGGGTGACACCTCCAAGGGGCTGCAAATTGAAACATGGAATGTATAGGCGATTGTACGAAAGACCTTTTTTGGTCGACTTTTAATTTGTTATTATACATAGATATTAAAAAAATAGCAATTTTTTTGCTCTTTAAATTTTTTCTTAATAAAAATGCCAGGCGGGGTGGCATATGGCAAGTTTTGCCCCTCGTTACAAAGATAAAGATCGGGGCCTGATTAAAAATAAGTTTAATAATTAAGTATATCAACTAAATGTATTACATAAGTTTTAACAATGTAACTGAATTAATGATATGTTATCACCTGATTTACTACTCTGACAGTTTTCAATAATTTAAACGTAATAAGTATTTTTTTAAATTTTTTAATAATAATATTTACGAAAGCGTTTACGTTATTTATTGTAGTAACATTTTTAATTTTGTTTCTAAATCTCTCTGTATTATGTTCTGACCTCTAAATGTGTAATGATATGTAAATGTCCAATTTTCCTCTAGCTGAATTTTATATTATTAATTTAGCTACCATAATACTTTATTCACCTCTTTTTTAGTGCTTTTATCGGTATAGGTTAGCGGCAAATAAAAAAAATAAAGCCTTAAATAATTCTTAGAAGTAGTTGGACGGACATTCTCCTGCTCTGATATTGCGAAACCACGACATTGTTTTTTGGCCGATTCCTTTTTGTCTCTTTTATCTTGCCTCGACTTACACCCTTCTACTAAATGAAACAAAAGTATTGGACCCAGATATGTAATATATGCTAAATTCTAACCTTAAAATATCGAAATATAAAATCAGAAATTTTTTACCGCTTTTTTGCAAAGTACTTGTATTGGTGGATGCCAAAACAAAACTTACACTTGAGTTAAGTTCAGAACATAAATTAAAAACGTATTTTGCATGTCTGATCCACCATCACCTTTTGTTTGGGATCAGAAAAAAAATTACTTTTCTGATCACGCATTCATGTTTTCTAGCCCAAAATACATCACAGATCTGGTTCATATCCTTTTTTTTTTATTTTATCAAGTGACATTAAACTCACGATATTAAATTAGTATTTCTGTTAACGTGACCCCGGTAATCCGTTTACCTTTTCTTTAAAGATAATTTAGCAAATCTTTGTCCTTATGCACTCTCGACGTATCGTGTCCATGATATTTTTTATATCACTACCTTATTTATATTCGTAAAGAAATGTAAAATAATATAAAATATTATATAAATATATAACGAATATTTTTCTTCACACATTAGGATACTGAGATTTTAAGATTTTTAAATTATTTAATGATTTAAAAAGAGTTAAGTCCGGTACTGGACATGACCTTTAAATGCGCATGTACCAAGAACCTTCCGGTGGGACTTGAGTTTTTTACAGTGTGAGGTCGTTAAAATCCGCAAAAGGCAACTACCCATACAACATTTTTGCAGGCAAGGCATTGGCAAAAAGGTATCAAAAAGACATCAAAATGGGCAATTGGTCGTTATTAGGCCACGTGTTGCGGAAAATGTGATGACATTTATCATTAATAAGTTATGATAAAAAAATGCGTGTAGGATGATGCCCAGTATAGTAGAGTAGATGCAAGTTATCAAAAGCTTAAAGCCTGTTAACAGAAAAAAATTAACTCATGTGTTTACTTTTAAATTGCATTGGTAATTTTATTAGCAGTATACAAAACAACATAAAATAAGCAACATGTACTTGTTTATTGTGAAGATAATAAATTATATCCCTAAACTGTGTAAGTGGAATATTTCTTTGATATACCATAAATATTTTTAGCTTTGCTAATCTTAATTTAAAATTTAGTTGTTATTGTGAATTTTATAAAGAACAAATGTGACCTTAAGATGTCAAAAACCCATAAACGAGAGATTTTGGACAAATATCAGTCAAATTCGTGTAGAGAATCGAAAAAGATGTGAAGTTACACTATTAAAAAAAAATAATTACTCGCTTCTCAGACGTACACATTCTTCACCAGTTTTTTATATCTGCACGACTTTCCAGCCTGTAGAACCTTTTTCAAACCTTTTTATGAGTCTTTATAAATCCAAAATGGCCACCTAATTAATACACTATTGTTTATTGGTTAAATTAAGTTGTTATTAGCGTAGGTGCAAGTTACCGATAATTTTAATTAAACTAAGCTACTTTTTAAAAGTACTTTAAAATATGCAATTTCGCTTATTTACCACAAAAACTTTTTTATATATTTTTACGATAATAGTAAAAACTTAAGTTTGTACATTAAAGCATTGTAAATTGCTTTTGTTTTATTAACAGTTTTTTAACAGATTTAAAATTATCTAATAAAATTTATAATCATTAAATATATTTAACAAATGTATCACAGACAAAAATATAGATAAAAAAACTTGTAACTACACAAAGTTGCATATTTATAAAAACTTTATAATTTTAAACATCTTCTCTTTATAACAATGTTCGATATTAGCAAAAATATAGGTACTTTACTCTAAAGCCAGCATAAACGAAAGATTTTCGAAAAAATCGCTCAGAGTATCAACAAAGAAGAGGGGTTATACTATTAAAAAAACAATTAATTACTCGTTTCTTATACGTATACATTCTGCCACAGTTTTTTATATCTGCACGACTTTCCAGCCTGTAGAACCTTTTTCGAACCTTTTTATAGTCTTCATAACCCCGAAACGGCCAACTAATACACCATTGTTAATTGGGAAAATTATGTTGTTATTAGCGTATGTGCAAGTTACGCAAGTTACTGATAAATTTAATTAAACTAAATAACTATTAAAAACTACTTTTAAATATGCAATTTTGTTTATTTACCACAAAAAATTATTTTTTATGTATATTTTTTCACGATAATAGAAAAAACTTAAGTTTGTACATTAGGGTATTGACATTGCTTTTGTTTTATTAAGAGTTAATTTTCAAAACAGATTTAAAATTGTCGAATAAAATTTATAATCATTGGATATAATAAACAAATGTAAAAAGTTTAATTTTACCAGTATCGCAGACAAAAATATAAAAAAAAACTTGTTAATAAATAAAGTTGCATATTTATAAAAAGTTTATTATTTTAAATATCTTCTCTTCTTAACAATATTTGATATTAGCAAAAATATAGGTACTTTACTCTAAAGCAACAATTCCATTTTTGGCGAAATCTTGTAGATAACTGACAGAATTTAATATCTAATGGTTTCATTTTAGGTTGTGGACCAGGCGGAAGTTTTAAAAGATCAACTTTTTTTTATTAAATTAATATTAAAAAAGTTTCTCCTTAGACTTTAATTTACTTATACACACTGTATAGTAAATATTTACAATAATTATTTATTTTTCTAATAGCATTAACTAGTACATAATCTCCTTTGGGTGTGTAGCTTTCGCGGTGCGCGTCTGTTTAATTGATCTATTCGGTAAAACACACGCTTTGAAAAAAGAAACTAAGTAACACACGACGCTTGCATAACTTCCTTTACTCTGCAGCGAGGATGAGATGCAATGGACATCCATTGTCAAATATCCTTGGGCGTATTCGCGCTGACAGCGGAGTGACTTTTACTATACGTTTTTTGTACGGTGATTCTATGTTGTATTCTCGCGGACAAAATGTTATAAAATGCCGCGTAAACGCTTACAACTATAAGTAAATCTACCTCAGTAAAATTGGTATTAATTTATCATTGTACTACCAGACTAATTTAAATTATATCAATTTTTACACTTATACGAATAGTTCAGATAAGCAGATATTTTATTTTTACTCTAAAAATAGCCTAAAATGATAATGTTGATGGTATTTTAACTGCATCATTTTTTAAATAAAAAAATATATTTAAAAATATCTAACGCATATTTACCTCCTTGGTGCTTAAAAATGTATAAATAAATAAATTTAAATTCATATACAATTTTTTTAAGGTCTACCAGAGCGTTAAAATGACTTAAGGTAAATTTAATTCTCGACTTTTCTTATAAAACCCAAACGTTGCGTCGTTGTTCATCCACCGCAATCTATTTTACATTTCTCAAACTTAATTAAACTGTTTTGCATTTTAATTTTAATTAAACTTTCTTTCATTTTGCGGGCAGGCGAAAAGTATTTAAAACAACAAAAACTTAAATACCTATTAAATATTTTACGAACATTATATAAAATTACGAGCATTTAGCCTTTTTAGTTGACTCTTTGACAAATTACTTACTATCTTTAAAATACATGGAGTTGCAAGCATAAAGTAATCCTAAATAAAATGTTAAGTAAACACAACAGTTTTAATGGTTTATTCATCATAAGGATAAACATAAAACTTTTAGTCCAGGAGCCTGTGAGCGGCAGACCTTCATTATTTTGTAAAAGCTGAAATTTTGTCAGTGTATACTTCCAACATAGGTGAAAGCAATTGTAGATTATAAAGTTTGACTTATAATGGCTTTGGCAGGTACCAGGTACCAAAGGTTAATGCATTAAAATTTAACTTTTGTCATTTTTAAAAGTTGAATTTTAGATATATTACTTGACCCAATGGTCCGAGAAAGTCCAATATTTTTGTTATTTAACAAGACAAAAAGTCTTAAGCAGACTACAGACGACATGCCAAGGATTGGCAAATGTCCGCTCGTTCAAACGTGCCCGCGTCCCATCGTTGGCTTTGCGTTGCTATGTGTTTTGCATCCACACGATGCGGGAACATGTGAACGAACGGACATTTGTCAAGCCTTGACATATCGTCTGTAGCCGGCCTAATATACAAGTATTAGGGTTTCCAAATATGCATGTTCCGAAAATATTTCGATGAAAACAGAGTGTCCCAGAAAAAGGTATTGCTGTAATGTTAGTTTTTTTATTTGTTTTTTTTTTTGAACACTCTGCATATATCAGAACATTTTAAAGGCATTTCTATTTGGAAACCCTACAACTTTTATATAAGACTTTTGCAAGATCTTGGTTAATAACAGAAATATCGGACTTCTTCGAACAATTATGCCGCCCCAAAATATTTGTGTGTCAAGAGGTTGGAACTGTCTGGCGACTGAGAAAAATCTTCTAATAAATACCCAAGTAACATTTAAATTTTAGGTTTTACAAAATACGAAAGTTAAATTTCAATTCATTAACCTATGGTACCGGGTACCTGCCAAAGATAATATGAGTCAAAAATCTTAGTCTACCATCGCATCGCTGCTACCCATGTTGACAAACTTTCAACTTTTACAAGATAACGAAGGTCTGCCGCTCACGGGCTCTTACTTTACAGGAAAATAAATATCGAACCATTGGGATTAACAAGTAAAAGAAAAAGAAAAAGCGATCTTTCCTTAAGATAGAGAGTAACAGAAAATAAAATATTCCCCGATTTTTCAAATGTAATGATGCCATATGTGTGTATACGCCCAATTTCCTGCAGTAGGGAGATGGAAACCACACGGCGCAGCTTTCTTTTTAAAATGTTGGTTCGTACCGGTAAACAAAGAGTTTAAATTATTAAGTGGTACTATGCTGGTAATTCAGCGGAAAAAAAAATCGAGAAATTTGCATTTTTATTTAAAGGAGGTCGTGTGCCAGTTAAAAGTACAATTTTAAAAATTATAAGAAAGTTTAAAACCAGTGGCTCTGTGGAAAATGCATGTGTAATGATGAGGTGCCGCCTAAAATTTATCCGTTCAAAATAAATGCAATGCATATTTTTTTTATTATCGGTAATATTTCTATTATTTTTTCTAATTATTAACTATTACCTTTCTATAGTTAATAAACGCTCTAAATCTATTACTGCTAATTTGCATTTTTTAGTGCTTATAACACAAACACGGGTACAATCATCAAATCATACATTTGTTACGAACCTCTGACTAGTCTAACCTAACCCTAACCTATAAACTTCAATCGCAGCTGGTATAGCAACTATTCTTTTAAAAAATTATCACTTCATGATCACTTGACTACGTGGCAAATGCAATTTAAAATATTAATAAAATATTTAAAATGAAGTTACAGTGGTCTGATAAAGTTGAAATCATGTGGGAACTTTTTAGTATTCATTTTAGAAAAAAAGTTATTTTTATAAAAAGTCCTGCATGATCTAAAACTCAATATGCAATTATTAAATTTATTATTTTTTTAATGCATGTGAAGGACTGGATGCATGGCAACAGTAACTGGCACTTTTAAATTTGTGTATTTCTATGAATTGCTTAGTTTTTTTTAAATTTAACTAAATAAATGTTTTGTTTGGTATTATATACAGCGTGTCCGCCTAAGTTTTCTACATATGAGATTTTTTTATTAATTATTTTAGAAAAAAATCTTTGGATATTCATTTTTTTAAGTGGTATTCGAGGTATGTTTAAAAAATGGTAATTTTGTTTAAGAGGGAAGTACCTTTCTTTTTTAAATATCGAAAATTATTAAAAAAGGAAAATGATAAAGAATAAAAATATGCAAATTCCTTCATTTACAAGAAACAAACCAAACTTTTTTTATATAACGATGAAAATTTAAATTTGTTCATTAATAAATTCTGTGGCATTGATTTTGTATACAGGGCCACTTTATGTGACTAAGATCAATATACTATATGGAAATATTTCTTCTGACCATTAAGCCGGTGGACCATTTAAACTATTTCGGCATTTTCGTACGTACGTAAGTACGGGTATTCCCCGAACCAGGGGCCCGTACCGGCTTATCTAAATCTTTAACTCTTTTACTTTACTTTACTTCACTTGAAACTTTAACTTCTATTACTTAATTCTTATAATTCTCTCTAAGACTTTCTAATATTTTCTTCCCTCCTTTGTTGGGTCAATTTGTGTATATATATCAACTTGAACTCAATTGTTTACCCTTCTAAACGCTGTTGACCTAGAGAAAATACCACATATATGGTAAAGACGTTCAGTAACCCGCAAAAAAGTGTGTTAAATGACGAAGACGGAGAAGTTATGTTTTGCGTATCGTAGTTGCAAGGAGCTATCAGCGTAACTATAAGAAAATGGAAGATATGGTGTATCTTCAGTTATGTGAAATGAAGATATGCTTCACAGAGTTTTTTCTAACTTTAAAATTAAGGATATGTTTATTTAGCATCTTTAAAGCCATATACGACTTTTTACTTAAGTTTAAAATATGCTGACTAAATCTAAGTTTGACATCGTAGTTTACTCCTAGGTTCCTGGCAGTTTCGGAAAAGCAGAGACGTTGACCATCAATATAAAGGTTAAGATAATTCTTTAAAAATTCAGTGCATCCAACAGGTGCAAAAAGTAAGAACTGGTTTTTCTTCGAGTTTAATTTAAGATAATGTTTAACTATATATTCAAAATTCCTTGCAAATCCGAATTGACATTTGCCCCAATTTCATTGTAATCATTTGGATCAAAAGTGTATATTAATTGAGTATCGTCAGCATAAGATTGTGTTTTGGAAAATTTCGTCACATTACTCATGTCAAATGTATATAGTAAAAAGAAGTGGCCCCAAAATGGAGCCTTGCGGCACACCCGAGGTCACGTCTCTGATATCCGACACTTCCTTATGTAATCTAACAAACTGACGTCTGTCCTGCAAATAACTCTGAAAGAACGAGAGCGCTTGATCACTCAGACCAAAATAATGGAGTTTTGCACAAAGCAACTCGTGGTCAACACAATCAAACGCCCTCGAAAAATCAAGCAGTACCACAGATGTAGCCATATTGTTGTCTAAAGCACTACAAATAAGATCATTAACATGCAGCAATACAGTAGCTGTACCATGCCCAGGACGAAATCCAGATTGGCTAGTTGGTAACAGCCCACAATCAATTGCATATGAAAATAACTGCAGATACACTGCCCTCTCCAGCACCTTACTTAACACCGGCAGAAGGCTTATCGATCTTAGATCACCTAATGATTCAGGAGCACTTACTTTTGGCACAGGGCATATAACTGCAGTTTTCCAGACCGTTGGAAAGTATCCAGCCTCTAGACAACTATTAACGACATGAGTAAAATGATTCACCAGAGAAGGCAAACACAATCTTATCATCAACAAAGAAATTTCATCTATACCCGCAGCATTCAATTTAAGGCTTCGTACAATACTACTGATATCATCAGAAGAAAGTAAGCGAAACTCGAACCGAGACTCACTGCGTCTATTTCTGTTAAAATAATCAATAAGCCCTCTATCCGCGCCAGCACCAGAGAAAGCAGAAAGAAAGTGGTTATTCATACTATTAGGGTCATTCATGGTACTTGGTAATTCCGGCTTTGATTTAGAAACGACTCCAGCAACCCTTAATCGCTTCCATAGAGTAGCCGCATCCTGAGAATTAACAAACTTTAAGTATGCTGCCTTTTCGCGTCTCACGGACGCCAATGCAAAATTCCGTAATTGTTTATAGTTGTTCCAGTTTTCTGTACTTTTATTTCTTTTGAACTTTTGCAGGGCTTTATCCCTTTCATTTAAGATACGCTTAAGTGTCTCTGTAAGCCAGGGTGCTGGAGGCTTACTCAATCGGACAGTTCGCACGGGCGCATAAACATTAAACACACCAATAATATTTTTCGTAATAAAATCAATCTTACTATTAAGATCGTTTACATAATAGATATGATCCCAATTAACCCGACCCATATCCTCATAAAAATCATGTTTAATAAAGTGCTTATAGCACCTATAAGTATAAAGTTTCTGAGAGAACGTGGACGATGCCAAAGATAACTCGCAAAACACGAGGCTGTGATCCGAAATCAGGTCTGTGTTAAGAATACCATGCTTCTTAACTATATCAGTATTATTAATAAAAATTGGATCCAAAAGCGTCGATGTTGTCCGAGTTACCCTCGTTGGCTCATCGATAATCTGAGTCAGATTATAGGAGTCAAAACACTCACTGACAGTATTACCCAAATCCAACATGTCAACATTCATGTCACCCGTCACTACAATATAATCAAAAACCGGAGCCACCTCAGATAATATGGCATGATATTGAGTTACAGATTCATTGACAGAGCATGCAGGGGGTCGATACACAACACCAACAAGCATGGTATTGGTCCTACTTATCCTAATACTAATCCAAAGATTTTCTAACGAGCCCCCATTACAGGTTAACAAAGAGTACCGCTCAATATTATATTCATTACGAATATACATTGCTACACCTCCCCGACTCTATCAAGTCGATCCCTACGAATCAGTTTATAACCCTGGATTTGTACCAAAGATGATGATATCTCCGGCTTTAACCAACTTTCAGTCACGCAAACAATATCAAATGAATTATTATTTACTGTATTACAAAATTCTGTAAAATGAGCCACTAATGACCTAACATTTAAATTTGCCAATTTAAAGTTTTTAAATTTACCTGCCATAGTTTACTTGGGTATCTTGATCAACCGAAATAACTAACACTTTTAGAACTATCACACTTTTATAGGCCCTCCTGAGCAGTATCCAATATATTCTTTAAATGTGTAGAATCATTTATTTTGATTGCCCGATCACCGTCATTTTTTCTTATATAAATGGATCCGCCATTACTCCATACATATTTGTATCCTTTTTGCTTACATTGCATAGATTCCTTAAGTAACATGTATGTTTTTTTGTCCAGTTCCTCATTTATAAAAACTCTTCTCTCTCTGCTACCAATTCCGCACACAATAGTATCTAGATTACCTTTTTCCTTCCTCTTTTTAAGCAAATCCATCGCCATACTTTTCTGTTTAAAAAAGGCACAGACAAATGTCGGCTTATTTTTGGGTTTAATAATTCGAAGGTTTTCGATGCAGTTATCAGTAAATACGTCGTTAACATATTTCAGCAGTCTTACTGTCTTGTCCTTAACTAAATTATCCTCATCACTAGGATCATAAGCACCATTTATCACAAGACATTTGCCAGACTTTTCAGCTTCGATCTTAGATATTTTACCTTGCAGGAGTGTTATGTCCGCTCTTAAATTACTGTTTTCCTTTTTTATCTCATCAATCATTTCACCCATAATTTTTGTTGTGTATGTAACAAAAACCTAAATAAAGTTAATAAGAAGTTTAAGTTCTTTTTTTAGAGAACAAAGAATGGGTAAACTTGTGTTAATATAAACTTCTTTTACTAGAATGTATTCAAACCCATGATTAACTAATAAAATAATATTATAAAAAGAACTTATGGTTAAATAAAAATATATTTTTTTATTAAAAAATGGACAGGAATATTCTGCTGCGTAAAGTGGTGATTTTTTGCTTTTGTAAAGTGCCCTATAATAGAAATAAATAAAATGTCCTTTAACGTGCATCCGTCTAAGGTAAGTTTTCTTTAGTTAATTTGTGCAAGAAACAGTAAAAAATGTGCTGTTTTTCTCACAAGTTTTTTATATTCAAAAATTATTTAATATAAATGATTTTTTAGGTTTTTTTAATAATTATATTTTATTTTTGTATACCATGTAAACTACAAAAAAAGTTTAAAATAAAAAAAATTAAAGGAGGCTCCTAAATCTCCTTTTGTTACATTTTAAAGAATTTTTAAAAAACAGATTTCTATTGGACAGTTATTTCCAGCATATTTAAATAATGTGCAAGTTTTCCTCTATAAAATTTTCAAATTTAAATTACGTTATAACCCATTAAATTGTCGCCTTGGGTAAAGGTTATTATTAAAGAAGATTATGCCCGACCTGTCTTTGGCCCGTACTAATTCCCTTCTAGTTTGGTTTACGTGGCGATTAGGTGTTTGTCCTATAATGAGAATTATAGGGTGGTGTACGGCTTGCACTTGGTATTAGTGAATATTAAAAAGAGTTCAAAGTGGCAAATGATGATAATATTTTTCAATAAATTATAATTTACGTATACCTTAAAAACTATTAAACATTTAAAAATTATCGTGCCTATTAGTTTAACTGCTTAAGGCCACAGTGCTATGTTTATGTTTAAATATAGGATTAAATTTAAATATTGATGGCCTAGTGCTAATACCAAGTATTACATATTAAAATTAGGTAAATGAAGATTTTTGTTTACTTTTTGCCATTTTAGTTAGCAACGGTTTACTAATGCACGATACAGTTGGACCATAAGAAAACCATCTTTTTGAGGTTGATATAATACCTTCTTCACCACAATATAACCTGGGAGAATGGGAAAATGGTGCGCACCTAAGCTAAAATTAAATTTCCCGCCAAAATAAAAAAATCTAAATTGAACAGTCAGAAACTATAATTATTTTACTTTGCGTTTACATAATACCAAGTTAATAAAATAAACATGTAAATGTGTTTTTATAAAAAAAGTAACCAAATGTATTAGCGCACGATTTCCCCCGGGGTAAAGGAGCGCATACTTATGCGTAACGTATGCATACTTCCCCTTCGTGATTTACATCTTAAAATTAATTTTGTTATTGAAATCACTTATTTAGTTATAATTTTAATTAGTGCAAACTATTCATATTTAAACACAAATTGGTAAAAAAATTGAAAAGAAAATCAAATTAAAAATGTAGAGTCATCGCCTTATTTGGCGTAGCTAAATATTTATAAGAATTATTAGAAAATAAAAACTTGTAGTGCTGCAGTATCTTCTGGCATTAGGCTATTGATTCAAATAATGGCCACATTGGTCCATTAGAAGGATCCAGTCGTTACCTCCTCAATGAGACATTTTACCACGCGCACCATTACCCTACTTTTCCTATCAACAATTTTTAATGCCAAAAACACTTATAAACGATAAACCTTTAAACTTTATGATACGTGGTATTAGCACTAAGCCAATGCATTCCAATTAAAATGAGCCCCGTATAATTGTCCATTATTAAAAATCTTGAAACACCACAATTAATGACACCATTTTGTGTCAAAATTTACTTATTTCGGGTTATCATATCCCCTCACCAACATAAATGTCGAAAAGTTTAAATAAGAAGGGGATCCAGTGATACCTAATTTTATAAGGTAGTAAAAATAAGGTAAAATAAAGCTTTAGGATAATTTTCTTAAAAACAAAACGTTTGCCGACTAAAAAAAATTACAGATCCATATTCAGCGCCTTAAAAACCCTTGAATGTTAAAAATCAATAAAATCGGCATTTGGAAATGCTGTAGAAAAAAATTGACACTATGAATTGGTCTTGGGATTCGTAAATTTCGTACGAGATTAGGGAAAAAAACAATTGCTCTTAGCAGATATTGGACCTGACTATGTTTAAAAAAATGTTGACTTGATATTATGGATTCGCAAATTTTGTACCAAAGCAGAGATAAAAATTCACGGAGTCTAAAATTGAAAAGTTTATACAAAATAAATTTTAGTAATAAGATGTTGTGTACAATAAACCTATAAAACCCAAGTTTATTACTAGAACCCTAATATAATACAGGGTATTAAATAACAAATATGTTTAAAAATAACACAGGTATGCAAAATTGACCTTCTTGAAAATTGTTTATTCGAAAAGTATCTATAAAAAGTAATTATGGGGCGATGGATTCAAATAAACTAGTAATTTTTTTTCATGACGTTAGGTTTTTTAAATATATAGGATATAAAAAATACAAATTTATTGCGTTAAAAGAAATGTTTATATAAAAAAATATAGCTTACGTACACATACTAGTTAAGCTAATAAGTATTAAAATATTGGCCAGTTAAGCAAAAACAAAGGATATATGTGACTAATCCAATACGAAATTTTTACATGCGGGTATTCACGTTAGATTATCTCTTTTCCTCACATTGCCTATGTGTTAAGTTATTTAGCTGATCCGGTATAGGATTCTACGATATAAAAACTTACCTAACATGCATAATTAACTACTATAAATCCTTCATGGTTTCAACGTTTTTCTCAAAAGCCAATCTTTTTTATCCAATGCATATTTTTGTTGCGGCTGTCCCATTCGCACGTGGAGATTTAACACAATCTATGTGCGCGCGTCGCTTGGCAGGAAAATAATATCTCCTCGATTTGCCAGCCGCATGTTTCGCGACCAATCGCGACGCTGCGCTGTGTGCATGCGGGCGCGATGCTAGGGAAGGGGTACGATTTAACCACGTTTTGGCAGCAATAGCGAAGACAATTTACTACATATATTTATTAATTACTTACAATTTTGGTAAATGTTATAAATAAAAATTGTTATAATAGAATTTTTGCACTAGATTTTATTGATCTATTTTTTAAAAGAACTTAAAGTGATTAATTTTTTTAATTATTTTTTTTTGTTAATTAGCAACTAAAAATCTATAGGAAATCATAATTTAATATAAGGCAATTTTACCCATGCATATTTGTGCAATTTTTTCGGAATGATAAATATTTTGTAATTAAATCTTAAAAGGTTTTTGGGCAGGAAAATAAAGTTTTTTTTGCGATAGGTTATTGCAATACCTCACTTTTTTATTTCTAAAATTAGGCTAAAACAATTTATTTTGAATCGAGAAAACATGAAATAGAAAATAAAAATATAAAAGTTTCCAAATCCTACTTATGGCCATTACTCTTTTAACCATATTCTGAAATAGCATTTTATTTTAAATAAGGTAGGTGATATTTTTAGTAACACCTTTTTTACAAACCATTTAATAAAATAATGATGCTATAGTAAATCAATATTATTATTTTTAATGTAATGAATTGTTAAGAATCGTTTTATTGAATGCTTGTTAAAAAAAATCTATTCCGAAATAACGCCTATGTAGCTTTGGGATAAAATACTCTGAGATATGCAAACGAGCCACCCTTGTTCCATAATAAAAAGAAGTTATGAACATAAATAGGACTTTACAAACTTTTACCTCGCCTGGAGAAGACGTTTAACAAAAAGGCCGATTAATTCTAATTTTTTATGGTTATGTGACCTAAAATCATTACAGTTTAAAAGATCTTACAAACAGCTTTAAAAAATTACCACAAACATACAGTGTGTCTACGGATAAAATAACTATACTTGTAACAAAAATTATTTTTAATATTTTGAAAACAAAGTTACTTCTTATAAAAATGTTTGCTTCGTCTGAAATGCTAAACGCTATAATAAAATTGACTTATGATATACAGAATGCTTTAAAATCGAAAAAATTATTTTAAAAAATAAAAAGTTTTAAAAACATATTTTTTAAAACGATTTATTAAAAATTAATAAAAAGGTAATAAAAAAAGCACCATTCAATTTTTTTTGTTTATCATTACTTGAAAAAATTAGATGTAAACTAAAATAAATGGTTTTTCTTCATAAATAATTGATTTTACTTCTCTATGCATAAAATACCAATTTAAGTTAAAATGTTTGCAAGTAGTAACCCAAAAACTAACAATTTATTTAACAAAAAGTTAAAGTTTTATTACTATTTTATGGTATTTAAATATATAGTTAATAAAATATATATAGCCGATATTTTTTAAATTTTCAAAAATAACATTTTTGTTATTTTGAATCTTTCTTTATATCATAGGGTAATTCTATTTAAAAAAATATATTTTAAAGTTTTGTTTGTAACATTAACCTTAATTTTCTTAAAAAACATAACCAACAGAAAAAAATATATAAAATACTTTTCTACGCTTTTTATTTAGATAGTTTCAGAAATGTGTTTTCCCAATTTTATTAATTTTACGGAGTAATATTTTGCAATTTTTAACCACTCTGTATATCTTACAGTGATATTTTTAAAAAGATTTTAGCATTTTAGATGTGGCAAAAATTGTTATATATATATATTTTTTTTTTTTTGAAATATTAAAAATCAAAAAGTTTACCGGTATAGTTAAGTTCATTCGTGGACACACTGTATATACAGTATACAGGGTGTCTGTTAAAGATCTGTAAAAAATATTACCGACGCAATTTACCTTAGTTCAAATTTAAATATTTGCCAGATACAGGGTGTTAAAGTTTTCATTTTATTTTGGTTATTTTTAAATATATTTTTTATTGTTAAAGATCTTTTTACAAGAATTCGGATTTAAGAGATTTTTGTGACAATGACTAGAAATCTGCTTGCGTTAAATATCGCTACGAACCGAGCCGTATTAAAATTATTTCACATTACATGTTTTATTTTATACAAAAATTAAATCAAATAAAAACTTTTACACCTTATATCACTTAAACGATCAACCATTTAACTAGGATAAGTTGAATTTGATCGTTTTATTTTACCGAAAGCATTTGTCGTAGCATTTCATACAGACCTTTTAGAGACATACGGTCTAGGTAAAAAGTGTTTTAAAAACTGTTTAATGTAGTGATATTTAGAAAGTATTATTTTTTAACACAAAATATCAGGCAATAGAAATTTCTTACCAGAGCTGTAATATATGGTGGCAAAAAAAAATGGCATTTTGAACTTAAGCAAAAACAACAGAACAAAAACGTAAAGAGATTTTGATTTTTACCCTAAAATAATAAAAAAAAACATTTAAAACATATGTTCTAATTGTCTTAGTTATTAAACTAAGAAGTATTAAATATGTAAAGAAAAATATCTTTTTACAATATCTGGTTTATGAATTTATATATTTTTTGCACGCTTTCTATTAACTAAATATTTTTTAAAATAGAAGCAAAAAATAAATGGTAAACAGTATCGTTCATGAGGGGTTTGCATGTAAATATTTTTAGACAAAATGGTTTTAGATTGTGTATTAGAAATAATAAATACAACAGTTGTGACTTATGGCACAAATGTCAAACTTTTCAGGGTATTCTAAACTTCAAGATACAATTTTTAAACATTTTAAATTAAAATCTTAGTTAATTTTTAATTGGAATTTTTCAGGTTTTTGAAGTTTTTCTTTATTTTATTTCAGGCGACCGGCCAGTTCATAGAAGTCAATAGGGCTGAATAGGGTCAGCTCGCCTTACCTCGGGAGCAGGACCAAAACGATCCCATTCTCTCCAGAATGATTTTTGACGTGTACCCAACAACAAAAAGGACCATTGAATTTAAAGATGTAATTTAAAAATTAAGATATTTGTGACATAAGTATGTTTATAGAAAGTCTTAATCTTATTTTTATTGTAGAATCACCATTTAAAGCTTGTTGATGGAGTTACTGGTCACCCTCTATATGATTTGTCTATTTCTAATAGTTTTGGAAATATGGCAATGTGTAAACCAATTTAAATATTTTTTTTTTTGTAGACGCAAGCATTTTGTCGTCAAATTGACATGTAGATGACACACTAAAAATCAAACGCGTGTATTGAACAAAAAATAGCCCACCAAGCGTTGTAGGTAAGTAGTCTTGGTTAGTTTTATTTAGTTAAAGCTATTGATTAGTTCTGGTTAGTGTAGTAGGAAAAAAATTACAACATGCTCGCGTGCCCAAATTTCAATGGTTCGCTATCACTTAGGTATAACATTTTAAGGTTAAATTAAAAATAAAAGTGTCTTTATCACAAACCCTAGAGGCCTAAAAATGACATGTTCGAGAGGGGCGTAAGGATCAAAGCGCGAAAGGTAAAGATGAACATAAATAATCGGGACATAAGTAGATATTCTAAGCTAGTTGCCCTGTGACAGGGTAAAGGCTGTCGCCCGAAAAAGTCAAGAGAACAAATTGATACATTTCTCGCAGAAGCACCCAATGAAATATATCTTATGCAAAAGTAGTCTTAATATATGAAGAGTACTGCCGTTCGTCCAGTAAATATTTATTATTTAAGTGTTTTTATACAATGCCTAAAAAATAATTATGTCATTACTCCAGTTGGAATCAACATATTTGGTAATGTGTCCAAATGGCTTGATTTCTAAATTTGTTTGATTCCCATCTTTACACTGGTCTTTGTTTAGACGTTCCTCAGCTATTTTGTTTGCGGACTCTGGTGATATTCTTATTAATTTTTAGACACTGACAGCATGCAATTAAAATTAAACTTTAACTAACGTTTGCCAAAAACTTTTTTATTCGTAATTCCCAACGAAATCAATAATAACTACTTTTTTTCAGGACTTTCATTTTCTTTAATTTTAACTGGTACAAGACTTTTCGGATGGTAACTACCTCCAACCGTTTTCATGTGATAATTGAGAGATGTTACAGATGATGAGATGTTACAAAATTAATAAGTTCTAGTTTTTATAGTTTTCTGGTTGTAATTAATTTTTTTGTAATGTTGATAACAATATTTCCCATATTATTGTGTACATTACATTTTAAGGTTAAAAATATATTATCTTTATAGTGTCAGTTTATTTATAAGAGAACTTATGTAGTGAAAAAATGTTTCTATATTTTCTTAAAAACGGCTATTTTTAACATATTTTTATTTTAAATGCTTTTTTAATGCTTTTTAAGAATATGCTAACGAGCCACCCTCGTTCCATAAAAACAAATAAGTTATGGTCATAAATCATATTTTGAAAACTTGCCTCAGCTGAAAAGTCGTAAAAACTAGACACGATTACTTTTGTTTTTTAATGGCTACTTAACGCAGAGTATACACGTTGGGCCAGCTCAGCTCAATGCGTTTAATTGTCTTTCAGAGTGTTTAACACTAGCAGGTAAAAATAAAGCATATATTTTTTGTTCTGAAAAATATTTACCGTATACAATGTGTCCACGTAAGTTTGCTTTATATGAAAAACTTTTTTACTATTAATTCTCGAAACAAAGTTATTCTTTATAAGAAGTTCCGCATGTCCAAAACGTAAAATGCAATCATCAAATATTAAATTGTGTCAGTCCTCTACGAGGTTGTTAAACTACCCAAGAGTAATACCGCTAATTGTCATAAAGAATTTTTTAGAATTAACAATTACTTTTAAATATGCAATTTTGTTTATTTAAAAAAAAAAATTTTGGCGAAAATCAAAAAAATTTGTTTGTAAATAAGTGCATTTTACATTCTTGTTGTTTGTGTTTTAATAACACTATTGGTTTTTGGCCTTGCCTGGTTTGCCATTTAGCCAGTCACAAAGACTTACTTACAAAAAACAAAAAAGGAGCCTAAAAGTTTATATTTTTAATCACATATAAGACAGGGAGACACAACTGCAGCCTAATAACTATGTATATCACAACAATTCTAAAAAAGTAACTTATAGTTTTAAATTTATTCTATTTAGAAAAGACATCAGCGCATTATTTACCTTTGTGCTCTCTAGGGCTTTAAGATTAAGAATTTTAAAGAAGCAGACAGCTTGAAACTCTTTGATTAAAACGTTATATGGGGTGTTGATCTCGGCTGTGATGTGTGTGTGTTGACATGTATTACATTGGTTAGAAGGTAATATTTTGATCTTGTAGAGATGTGCTGGATAACAAGCATGTCCTAGTTTTATGCGTATTATTGTTATGTATTTTATAGGGACATTTAGGTTTTTATTTTTATGCCAGGGATTTCAGTAACAAGCTGAGTACATTTTTACAATATTTCTTCCATTTTACTTCCCATTTATTAATAATATTTGTTTTTGCAATATTGTAGGCGTCACTAAAGTTGAGAGTGTAATTAGCATCTATACCATCAGTAATGCTATCTTTAGCTATTAAGTCTACTAGCTCATTATATTTCAATCCTGTTTGGGCTTAAGCCCATATGAAAATAACTTGCTTGCGACGCAGTGTAATTCTGCGCAGCAATTTTCTTATTTTCCATATTATTGAATTGCCTTTATAGTGCCAAGATTTATTTTTCCGTAAAGCTTTAAGCATGGACATAGAGTAAGACAATATAACAAAGTAGTAATTGTTATAGTTAACGTATAATTTAAGAGCCTCCCAGATTACTATGGCTTCACATGTTAAAATGCTAAAGTTATTATTTATTTTAGGTTTAATTTTAGTCTTGCATGCTTGCGACCATAAAGTAGAAGAAGGTATGTTTTTATTTAAATTGGAGCACCAATTTACCCAACTTTCCATGCCTTACTTTTAAAAAATGTTTTGGTTTGAGCTTTAACTTTTTGCATAAAAAAAAATAGTGTGGGCTTATTTTTGTATTCGGTCAAAGCATGTTTACGCTAATTAAGTTCATTATCGCATGTTACTGGATCCCACCATGGTGGGGAAGGTCGACGGTTAAAAGAAAAAGGTTTATAGACGGGAATACTAATTTTCACTACTTTATTAATACAGTTTGTTAAAAAAGAATATTTGTCTTTTGTATCCATAAAAATGGGAGTATTAAAAATTTGTTGCTCCATATAAATAGTGTACAGATTTCAAGTTGCTTTCTTTGTGTTCCATTTGGTTTTTGAAAAAAATTAGTTGACCCAAATTAGATAAGCTAATAGTCATAACGATTGGAAAATGGTCTGAACCAAGAGCATCAGTATACAGTGTGTCCAAGATAAGGATCCTAAGCATGGGAATCTCAGTACCTATTGGAGATACAGCTTAGATTAAATTAGGAAAAAGTTGTGTTTTTAAAAGCTTATTTACATGCCGTTTAAAAACTGAACAAATTTTCATGGCCTGCTGAGATATTTGGCAAAAACGAAAATTTGACTATATCGATTTTTTTTAAACTGTATTTGAAGAGATATAAATAAACTTATATTTTATACCCGACGTTTCATTTTCAAGAAATTATCATCAACTGTATTTTTTTATATGGCTCGAAAAAAATTACACCCTATATCTTATCTCATTTTTTATTACAAATTCAACGATGTATCACATGTCATATTTTAATTTTTAGGTAAAAAAAAATCTTTTTTTTTTCCATTTTTTTAAAGTTATTTTTAAGTAGGCCTTGCAAACAAATGCTTGAAAGTTAATACCTGTTACCGTATCTGTAACATAATTTAATATCATTATAAAATAGTATTTGTCGTTATTACCCTGTTTGTCAAGTTGTTGTTTTTAGAGCAATTGTTCTTATTGTTACTGTTGTCTTTATTATTGTTTATTGGTGAATAGTTAATATCTATTGTGTTATCATCGTCGAATATGCCGGGTGACAATTCTAGCCATGAAGAAAAGTTTAACATGCTAACGTATTACATTTTGTGCCACAAAAAAGGAACCTTTAGAAAAAACCCCAAATAATGTTTTACAAGCAGTTGTTGAGAACCCTAAGATATCAACTTGGGAAATTAAACAAAATGTGGGAGTAGCCAAATCCACAGCTCAATTCTTTTTGCGTAAAAATAGATATCACCCCTATAAATTTAAGATTTGCCAAGGACTTAAACCGGGAGATTTCGAACGCGCCGATATTTTTGCGAGTGGTATACACGCGCGTGGAAAGAAAAATTATGGTCCGACGAAAGTATGATCCATAATCATGCTATCTTCAACCGTCGCAATACGCATTACTAGGCTCAACAAAATCCGCGTGTTAAGAAAATATCGAAACATCAAGAACGTTTTGGGTTTAATATGTGGTGTGGAATTTATGGAACTAAAATACCAGGTAAATGTATTTACCATAATTCATTAACTGCAGAAATGATACCTTCATTTATTTTTGCAGCACAAAATGTAGCATGTTAGCATGTCAAACTTATCTTCATGGCTATAATGGGCATTCTGCATATTTGACCGTAATAATACAATAATATTTTAGCTATTCACCAATAAACAATAATAGAGACAAACAACAGTAACAATAAGAACAATTGCTCTAAAAACAACAAATCGACAAACAGGGTAATAACGACAAATACTAATTTATAATGATATTATAGTATATTACAAGTGTGGAAAATGACTAATTTCACACGAGTGGGAATATTGTAGCACGAGGCGTTAGCCGAGTGCGACAAACCCACGAGTGTAAGAAAGTCATTTTCACACGAGTACTGTACACTATTTTTCCTACGACCACAAATTATTTACCAAAAAATAAATAAATTAAAGTTTGTCTGTTCAGAAAAAATAAAAAACAATTGAGAACTTTGCAACACTAGGGTGATATTTACTTTGCAACACTAGTGTGATATATACTTTTTCTCACTGCTATATTATACTGTTTTGACAATATTTTTACATCGAAAATCACCTACCTAGAAGCATTATATAACTTTTATCATTTTGGAATTTAAAAAGGCCCTCACTTAATAAAAATTGTATGGTTTCGTTAGGTAATAACGCTAATAGTTTAATACGGTTTTCTGCTATTATAAGGGTTTTTAAAAATTATCGATTCTTACATATTTTAGACACTCTTCTAAATAAAACGTAAGTGGTGCATATCCAAAATATTCCGTTTTTTAAAAAATATCAGTAAATAAACTTACGGGATCGGGGAGTGAAAAGGGGTGCTGGGTGGGGTAAAATTGGTAAAACGAGTTAATGAAACTGAACATCACATGTAAAACTAAGTAAAAATAACAGTTTTTCCTCATATTTTTAAGAAAAAATATGTATTATTGTTGTGCTAACAATAAAAAGCCATTAATGCACTTTTAAGAACTATATTTCATAAAAGTAAACTATTCAAAAATACACAAAAGTACAATTTAGCCATCTTAACAGAACTGTACCACCACGGCTAATCACCGCGCCAATAGTCGAATGCCTGAGTCACTAGATTTATTAATTTATGACAATCATGCTTAGGCAACCAACTATACATTATAATACAAAATATAATAAATATAAAAATTGTAAATGCACAACACTCACAAAATACAAAAGGTTAGACAACACTGTGCCAGTCAGTTAAAGTTTGTGGTTATGTATATTTTTGTTTATGTTTTTATTTTTTCGTAAATTTTAATAAATATAAAATAAGATGATTTTTGCTAATTTGGGTTCTACCATTTAAGGTAAATAAAAAGTTTTTTTACTGTCACTACAATAAATATGTCACTTGCAAAACCAATAGCAGTTTTTAGAATGACATCATAATATGTATCACACCAGTGTTGTAAAGTACTTTGCAACACTAGTGCTGTAAAGTACTTTGCAACACTAGTGTGATATAACGCATTTTCTATGCATGAAATCAGTGTGCTATTTGCTATTTTCACAGGTGGTCGTAGGAAAAATTATGTTACAAATACGGTAACAGGTATTAACGTTCAAGCATTTGTTTGCAAGGCCTACCTAAAAATAATTACAAAACAAATAGAAAAAATGCAATTTTTCTTTTAACTAAAAATTAAAATATGACATGTGATACAGCGTTGAATTTGTGATAAAAAATGGGATTAGATACAGGGTGTAATTTTTTTCGAGCCATATAAAAAAATAAAGGTGATGATGGTTTCTTGAAAACGAAACGTCGGGTATAAAATCTAAAAATACCATCATGTAGTAGCTAAAAAGTACCAATGAAAACGTTTATTAGTTTTTTTATATCTCTTCAAATAGAGTCAGAAAGAAATAAAATCGATATAGTCAAATTTTGGTTTTTGCCAAATATCTCAGCAGGCCATAATGATTTTTCAAGATTTTAAACGGCTTGTAAATAAGCTGTAAAAAACACAACTTTTTTTTATTTAACCTAAGCTGTATTTTCAATAGTTACTGAGATTCCCATGCTTAGGATCCCTATCTTGGACACACTGTATATTTTTAAAAAGTTATTGGATATATTTGGTGATGTAAGACTTCAATGAACAGCTGATTTATTGCCTCCAGGTTGTATGGGCCCGGTAGATGAATCATCATTTAAAATAACCATTTTATTATTATCAATAAAATTCAATAGTTGATCGCCCATTGTGTCGTTTTTGTTTAAACCCCAAACACTACTATGAGAATTAAAGTCACCACAAATTAGATAAGGGGTAGTAATTTGAGCAATAATGTTATTCCAATCACTGGAGCTGGTTTTGATATAAGGTGACCTGTATATAGATAATAAAGTTACATTTTTACTGTTAATATTGATAATAGCACCACAAACTAGAATACTTCTATTAAAATTTTGTAAAAAGTTAAGAGTACGAAAAGTAATTCTATTTGAGATAAAAATGGCAACACCGGCTTTGTCATTCGCCCTATCTTCTCTGACAATTTTATATCCTGTAAAACAACATCTTGTTCTGGTTTAAACCAAGTTTTTGGGTTTTTTTTTTTTTTTTCACCCTTTCGGGGTCATCCCACCCAGGTCCGACGACCGCCCCCTAGGTGGTGCACTGCAGCCTGAAGGCTTATTGTACCTTGACCCCTACTCCTTATCATTCACACACCATTCATTCCATAACTTGGATGGTTGTTGCTCGGTCCGCATCCCCGAGCAGAACACCGCGTGCCGCTGCCCAAAACACCGCCGTTGCCGGACACCCATCAAATTATGGGCGCGCATTTCACTGCTTAACTCCGGTGATCGACGCTTGCCGATACAACCGAAGCAGCCACAAGCGCGCCAAGTTTTTTGGGTTAAGGCGATATCGATTTCTTTTTGATACAAAAAAACTTCAAAGCTCCTTTTTCTTGCAATTGCAGACTGAGAATTTTATTGAAGTATATTTAAGCTGATTTTTTCCGAATCCATTATTTTTAAGTAGGGGAAGACAATTTTACAATTTTAAGCAAGCCTTTTTTATAACATCTACTTTTAAACCTTTTAATTCGTCCAATGACTTAAAATTTTTAAAAAATTTAAAAAAGTATGTAGGAAAAGAATGTCATCAAATTATTTGTTGTGTTACAATACTATTTTGATTTCTTTCGTTACTGTTAGATTGATTGCTAAGATTATTTAGTGGACGGGGTGTAGATGGACCAAAGACAAATTGTTTTTTTTTGGCATTTGTGTACTTGAATGCCTGTTATTCGGTAAATTGGGAAAATTTATGTTATAGCTGTCAATATTATTAAATAGATTAAATCGATTACTTGTAGTAACACCAGCACAAGAATTTTCAAAATCATTATTAGCTTCATTAAAAGTGATTTTGTTATCAATCATATTTTTTAAATATTTACTTGCTTAGTAAAAAAGGCAGTTTTTTGAGTTAGACTTATGTAAACCTATTTTGCAATTTACACAATGAATATCTAGAGCTGAACACTTGTGCTTAGCTTCTTCAGTTTTAAATTTACCACATGAAACATACAAATCTACACTTAAGCATTAAAAAGGAATAAAAAGTCCAATGCATTTTTTTATAGCTTATAGCTTCTTGAAAAAAATAGGTGCAAACTAAAATAAATTGGTTTTCCTCATAAATTGTTTATTCTACTTTTTTATGCAAACATTATGAAGTTAAGTTTAAGTGAATGTAAGTAGTTCAAATGTCAATTACTTTTCTATGCATTTTAAATAAGTAGTTAGTAGAAAATAATTATGACCGATTTTTTTTTTAAATTCCATAATAACATTTTTGTAATTTTAAATTCCTCTATATATTATAAGGTAATATTTTTAACGCTTTATTTCTTAAAAAAAAACATTTTTTTTCAGTAAATTGTAAAAAAATATTAATTTTTTTACCGGTAACCATTTTTTTTTTTTTCTAAAAACCATAACCAATAAAAAAGCCATATTATACACTTTTGATTCTTTTTATGCGATTTAATTAGGTACTTTCCAAAATATGTATTTTTCCCAAGTTTTTATTTTTTGAAGTAATATTTTTGCGATTTTAAACCACCTTGTATATCCTTCGGCGATTTTTATTATAGCTTTTGGTGTTTAAGACGAAGCAAACAATTTTTTAAAGAATACTTTTTTTAAATTCAAAGTGAAAAAAAATACAGGTATAGTTAAGTCCATCCGTGGACACACCGTATAAAAAAAACAAATGTTAAAAATATATATATTATAATCAAAGCTGTTTCTTATGTATTGTGAAAGTGGGGATCTTTTTACTGTTTTATGCCATTAAAATAAGTAGTGAAAAAAGATTCATACCCGACTTTTTTTTGATTTTCCAAAATAACATTTTTGTAACTTTGAAACTTACTGTATAATATAGGGTGATTCTTTTTACCGCATTTATTCTTAAAACATATTTTTTACTTGTTTGTTTTTTTCTTTGCAACATTACCCTTAATTTTCTCAAAAAACCATAATCAATTGCAAAAAAATTAATATGCCCGTTTACGCTTTTCAATTAGCCAACAAAAGTGCTTCTATATATTTTTTTAAAGTAATATTTTTGCGACTTTAAAATATTCTGGCGAATTTTATAATAGCTTTTAGCATTTCAGACAAAGCAAAAATTTTCATCAAAAATAGTTTTTTGGAAAAACTAAAAATAAAAGTTTTTACAGGTATAGTTAAGTCCATCCGTGGACACAATGTATAAACACGGTTTTACAGTTTATTATTAGTTTTTAAACTTTTGTCATTCATGTTTTAAAACTAATTAAACAATATTTGACTTTAACGGAAATTTAAATAAAGGTAAAAGTTAAAAATGTCAGACTAAAATAATAATTTTTAAACTAGTTATATTACTTAAAAATGTTTTTTTTAAATGCTATCAAAGCAATTAAGCCAATTAATATACCTTTAAAAACTAAACACTTTTTTAAAACGTATTTTTATTTCAAAATTAAACGGTTGAAAATATTTAATCAAATGTTCAATTTGCTCGTATAAATATAAAATATTAAAGCTGTCTTCTCCCGCTGTGTGCTTTACACTTGTTCAGTCAACATAATTTTTGTACAGCTCCAAAGTTTATTTAGTTAACAAGCTTGTTATTTTTATTTTCACGGTACATTAAAATCCATTTACTAAGAATTAAAATAAAAGTATTAAAGAGGGTAGTAAATACAAAACTATCAAAGCTACTATCAATAAAACTTTTTTAAACAGCTACAAGATTTTGTACTTCGGCAACTGAGCTGGACATTTCTCACGTTTTACTTCGTCTTTAGGTCCTTTTAAAAGAAGTTTGGTAAACTAAAAGTTACTTATCCGTTTTGTTCACAGCTAAAGTAGTTTTATTTGGATATCACGATTAAGAGTAAACGCAAAAATGTTACTTCTCTTTAAAAATGTTTTTTACTTTTTCTTTAGATACAAGATAAATGAATTAACAGATTAAGCGGAAAATTAATTAAGGCCAAAAAATGAGTGGGATTTGATAAATTGTGACAAATGGTTTTAGGGATGTTTACATAGACAAAATGTTGGTTAGATTTTTTTAAATTTGACTAGAAAAATCTTGTTATTTTTTAAAATTGTTATAAACAGTTGTGAGTTTAAATTACTAATAAAATTATTCTTGTTTCTATAAAAATATATGTATAAATGAAAGCGGACAAAAATAGTATATTTAAACTTATTTTTATTAATACTTAAAATATTGGCTATTTATTTTACAACAAAATTGTATAAGACTATGTTAAAGACATAACTAAGAGAATTTTACACACTTAAGTTTTTTAGCCAATTAATCGTTATTTAAAGAAAAACCATTTTTAAAATCGTTGCATACCTGATATATGTACCCTATACCGGCTGACACAGGATGTTGTTACCCCCTCCCCCTTCGTTTTATTTTTAATTTTTTAAAAAGACTAACTAATTTCCTACAATATTACAACAGCAAAAGTTAACATTTTTTTAATATTATCACAATCTCAAAATCACTTCCGGTTTAACCAAAAGTACCATCAACTTTCCTACTTTAGATACAAGTGTCTAATTTTCTTTTCCATATTTGTACTCTCTATAAGATTTTCTTTTTAATGATTTATCATACAAGTTGTTTTTTTTTTTTTAATAGCGCCCTTTAAATATATTTTTTTGTTAAGTAGGCCGTGAAAATAAAAGAATGACTTATTTTACTTACACCGTTCGTAATATATTTTTTTTAATAAATCACTTACATTTCGTAATTTAAGTTTTTACTGTACTTGTTTAAATAAAATTCAAATTACTCCAGACATCCTGGATAAAAATTACTCCTTGAAGAAAATATCTAAGTTAAAACCACTCTTGGATAACTACATTAAATTAATTTACACAATTAATAAATTTACACAAACTGATGCAACGTTTCAAAGGAGCATGAAAACGTGCTACCAAAAAACAGAGTTTTTTTGCCAGTGCCCGCTCTGGGCCGTGTTCAAAATGGCAAGAACGAATTCCAAAAATTCTTAAATATAAATGCATGTAAAACAGGGAAGAAATTATAAAACTCAGGATTTACCACTTGGAAATATGGCAACAATGCAACAACGCGGCGGTACTCGCGCCACGGCTCAAGCGACGGAAACAGCAGACCAGTGATCGGCGGCGAGGCGTACCCCGAGGAACCCACTAACAACGTTGCCGAGTTTACTAAAAATGGTTTTGAAAATGATAGTACCCGCATTTTCTTCTTCACTATTAAACTCAATAAGGATATTATTAAAATAAAAGAATTTAATTAATACAAAAAATAGTTTGTAGCTTTACACGCTACAATTATCCCTCTCCTTCAAAAAAAATTAGTTATTGAAGATAACTATATTTTTACAAATTAATAAACCAAAAAATTTGACATTTGAATCGGTAAATAAAAGGTAATATATTTGGTAGAATAAAACGGAGTAAGCGTTGTATTATTACAATGATCAAAAAGTATATATGCCATAACGTTAACAAAAAAACTTATTTAAAGAAAATACGAGGCTACCTCTGTTTTAATACTGCCTTCAACTAGTCTGACCAAAGAGGTGCGTGGTCAATAAATAATAAATAAAAAGGTATTTACAAAAATTTAAATAAACTTCTACTACCAAGTGTACGGTTATAAAAATTATAGGCACTAATTAAATTAGCACTGAAAAAAGATTAACAAAAATTAAATTGATAACTAAGACTAATTAACCTTTAAATCTTTATAACAATAAAATTAAACTTTATTATTTTAAAGTTAAAGAGTTAAGGTAATATTGAGTGGCTTAATAAATTGCTTGGCGTCGATCTATTTTAGTTTGATAACTTTCGCGTATCACACGTCCTTGCGGAGTTATAATCGGTAGGTTTAAATCGGTAGGGGTCTAAATCGTTAGGGACTTCTAAAAAAGAGAAAGACTGAAAGCAAAGCTAAAACTCAAAACTATTATATTAATCTCCGCCAGTCAATACCAACCTTAATATAAATAAAATGTAACTATCGCACAAGGCGAAGTAAGCGTAATACTAAATTAAACAAACTTAAACTAGTCCTTAATCGTTAAATCGATATATCAACTGAAACTTAAATCAGCAATTGCTAAGATATTCTGTCTGTACAAAAACTATTTTAACTAAAAGTAGCCATAACTGATTTGTAAATATTGTATTAATAAGCACATATTAATAACAAAAAATGTTTTGCAAAAAGAACCCTTTTGCAAGTAGGCATTATTCTTAAGGTAAGGTAAAGCTTTCATTTAAGCTAAGATAAGTTAAAGCTTATATTTAAGCTAAGGTAAAAAAGAGCTTTTAATAACGCCAAGGTAAGATAAAGCTTAGACTTATGGTAAGGTACATAAAAGAAAGCAAAAATTCTAAGCTTAAGACAAGGTAGATACGAGGTATACACTCGTTATAAAGAGTGTATTCATAATTTTAAAAAATTAAATTTACAAATATAAAAACTAAAAGGCTAAGTATTTACAATGAAATAACAGCTACGTGTCATTATCTTCAGATAAATTTTCAGAGGAATCACCATGGTAAGGTAACAAATCTTTGGCATGCCAAGTACCTGCCTTGGAACCATCCAAGTTTTTTAACTCATATACCAAGTGTGAAACCTTTTTATGAACTAAAGAAAGTATACGTTTTGGGCTCAATTTTGCTGCAAATTTATTCGCTGCACTTGAAAGCGCTTTATTGGGACGCCATACCTTTTCACCAACCTTAAAAGTAACATCCCTTTTACGAAGGTTGTAGGACTTTGCATTCCTTTCATAAGCTTGGTGAAGCTTTTGACGTACCTCCACAAAAATTTTACGAAAATCTGTCAAACCCTCAGCATACGTGCCTCTATCCCCAGGTAAAATTTCCTGTTTTTCATCAACAGATGATTCCGTTGACAAATAATAATTTCCAGAAAGAGGAACATGTCTACCGAAATTAAGATAGGAAGGCGGATAACCAGTAACCTCATGAACAGAAGTATTAATAGCCTGTCTAATCTCAGGAGCATAAAGATCCCAATCATCATTTTCTTCATCTTATCGATATAACAACGAATAGTTTGGCTAATAGTTCTGTTATTACGCTCAACGAAATTACACTGAGAAAAGTAATATGGAGTATACCTGATTTTGACATCGAACTGAGAACAAAGTTGTTTGAAACTTTGACTTACTAGATTAGTTCCGTTATCACAAATTATGTACTGAGGAGTTCCATAGTTAAGAAATATATCTTTCTTTACATGTTTAACAATAACAGGCGACTGAGCATTTCGTAAAGGAAACAATAATGTAAATTTAGAAAACCAATCAGCGATAACCAGAATCCAGTTATTTCCTTTTTTACTACGAGGAAGAATACCAATTAAATCCAATTCAATAACTTAAAAAGGACGATCAGCAAGCTTTTCCTTTCCCATTAAACCAATCTTAGGGAGATTTGTTGGTTTTTGTGCACCACAAACTAAACACTTTCTGACAAATTTCAAGATGTCTTCCCGCATGTGAGGCCAATAGTAAAACTCTTGAACACGAAAAAGTGTTTTTCTAAAGCCAAAGTGACCCATAGTAGGTGGATTATGACAACTTTCCAAAACTTTATTCCTGTGAGCCTTAGAAACCAAAAGCTTCCACTCTCTGATTAAACGTATAATAAGAGTTTGATGGAATAAATTTATAGATGACCTGATCTTCAACTTTCCATTGAGAATATTTTTCCGGAGACTTCTTAATTTTATCTCGCAGGGACGAATACCATTGATCAATTTGATCGACATCAAAATTTAAAACTGAAATTTCATTGATAGCGAAAGAAGTCGAAGGAACATTGTCTTCAGGAGAGTCGGACATAGGATCAGAATAAGGAATGCGGCTAAGAGCATCAGGTACTACATTAAGTTTACCTTTTCTATGCTCTAAATCAAAGGAATGTTGTCTTAGTTTAATTAGCCAACGAGAAAGTTTACCGGACGGATTTTTTAAATTATTTAACCAAAGTAAACTGTAGTGGTCAGTCACCACTGTGAAGCGAACACCTTCGATCCAAGGCCTAAATTTTTCGACACAAAAATAACAGCCAAACACTCACGTTCAGTTACAGAGTAATTGCGCTCTGCTCTAGATAATGCACGACTGGCATAAGCCACTACACGTTCCTCTCCATTAACAAATTGAGTAAGAACACCACCCAGTCCAACATCTGAGGCATCAGCTTGAACAATGAACTTTTGTGAAAAATCAGGTTGTGACAAAACTGGAGCAGAAATTAACTTTTCCTTAATAGTAATAAACGCACTTTCGGCTTCGTCCGTCCAAAAAATTGGTTCTTTTTTCTTTTTACCTTTAAGTAACGCATTTAAAGGACTTATAAGGGAAGAAAAATCTTTAATAAATCTTCTGTACCATGAGCACATACCCACGAAACGTTTGATTTCTGTCGTAGTTTTAGGACGAGGATAGTTAATCATAGAAGAAACTTTATCAGGATCAGTTGACAAAGAATTATTTCCTACAATGAAACCAAGATATTTAAGGGTAGTCTGAAAAAATTTACACTTTTCAAGATTGACAGTGAGACCAGCTTCTTGAAGAAGTTTCTTAACAGTCTCTAACAATTCTAAATGATGCTCTAAAGTGGGTGAGCATACCAAAATGTCATCCAAGTAAGAAAAAATATACGGTTCAAATTTAGCTCCAAATATAGAATCCACAAGTCTTTGTTGCGTTTGAGCACTGTTGCACAAACCAAACGGTACGACTTTAAATTGAAATTGACCTCTACCAATAATAGAAAATGCGGTTTTCTCTTTTGAGGCTTCATCCAGAGGAATTTGCCAAAAACTTTTCCTTAAATCGATAGCAGATATGAATTTTGCATTTCGAAGATTATTTAAAATTCTATCAACATGAGGCAAAAGATAGGAGTCATGACGGGTTATTTCATTAAGAAAACGGCCGTCGAAACAAAATCTATATTCTCCATTTGATTTTTTGACTAATAAGGTGGGAGAACTCCAAGGACTTTGAGATTCTTCGATAACATCGAGTTTTAACATTGAATCTAATTCCTTATTTAAAATTTCCTGCATGTAAGGTGAGAGTAAATAAGGTTTTCTCTTGAAGGGTAGCGCATTGCCTGTATCGATAGTTAACTTAATTTTATCTGTTCTACCTAATCTGTCTTTACTATCAATCTGTTTAAAAGACTCAATCACTTTGTCAGCTTTTATTCTTTCTATATTTGAAAGATCATCCAGAGAGAAAAGTTTAGGAAAAGAAAAGATCGTATTAATATTAGTAGACAAAGATATTAGCTCATTTTGACCCTTATAAATATCCCAAGTGTTATTATTAAAATTAGCTAACAAATTAAACTTCTTTGCAAAGTCACTGCCAAAAATAAAAGAATGCTTAACTGAAGGCACTATAAGAAATTTTATAATTTGTAGAGAGTCTTTAAGAAAAACAGGTAAATCGGCAATCCCGTTTACTTCTTGCTGCGCACCGTCGGCGGTAAAAATTTGTTTATTACTTAAAAAGCACGTTTTTATCCCCAACTGTCTTAAAACTTCGATACCGACGATTGAATTTGATGAACCCGTGTCAAGTAAACCCGTGATGTCACAATTAAACACGCATACCGAAATATAAGGCCTGTTATCACTTTGTTTATTTAATAACAAAGGTGACATCTCATAAGAAACTTTACGACCTTTTAAAAACTAGAGATAAAATTTAGCCATTTTTTCCAATCATCTGAACAAAAATATTTATATTTATTAGTTGTGGCTTCTCTAAACGACATAACAGTATCTTGGCCACAACGAGACACTGTTGAAGTTAGTTTTTTAAATTAGAGCATTTAGGACAGCTAGAAATCTTCACATTTGGTTCCCCACATCGATAACAAAAGGTTTTACGTTTTTGTTTACAAAATTTATAAGCATGTCCGACATTTTTGCAATTAAAACACGTGATTTTATTTTTTATCGGCGGTGTTTGTCTTGAACCAGAAGACGTACTGGCTTCTACTTTGAAATTACCGTCGGGTTGACTTAGAGAAGAGTCATTTCTTTTATTAGAAAACTTAAAGTTATTAAATTTGTCCTGAACATTAAATTTATTCTCACGGTAATCACTCGGTCCCGAGTCATGAAGGTAGGAAAGATTTGACTGATTAGAACGCCTAGAAGAGGAGGTAAGGTAAGTAGCTTTTTCTAGCTTACGACATAAACTTGACAAAATATCTACCGTATCGATAGGTTGCAACGCGAGTGACTGAATATACTCCGGTAGTAAGTTTTTCTTTAAGTACTTAATTTTAGTTACTTCCGGTAAAGGATTAGATAAACGACTAAAAAGATTTTCTAAGTGTGCAATATAAATAGTTACAGATTCATTTCGTTTTTGTTTCCTTTGCCTAATACTTTCCCATATTTCGTCATCCGCATAAGGAGAAAGAAAATCTTTTTTAACCTTGTAACAAGAGAAGCCCAATCGGTTACTAAAGCTTTAATACTGCGAAACCATACGAAAGCATCTCCAATAAAAAGTTCTACCGCGGAATTAAAAAGTTCTGCTTCTGTAACGCTACGAGCCTTTGCCAAATCCGTGACCCTTTCTAAAAATAATAGACCTTTTTAGGATCTCCCGAGAATTTAACACCCCAATCTGAAATTGGTTGCTTACTAGCATTGCAAGTAACTACTGGACTAACATTCACAACCGGCGCGGCTGCAGACGACAAAAACTAGCATTATTTACAGAAGCGTCAGGGGAGTCGGTAAGTTTATCATCTAAGTCAGCCTCCAGCTTTAAGCAAGTAGCATAGGACTCAGCTCGGTAAGACGCGATGTCATTGGGGTCTGGATCAGAAATGACCATACGATTAACCCTCCCAGTTAAATGAAGAATTCGAGACTTTATACGGGCATAACCGGAATCAGTAATCGTTCCTTCAAAGTCAATTATCAAATCCGTAATTGAAAGAATACTTTTATTAATGGCAGCTTCTTCAAAAGCAAAATCAAATTTATAATTATCTAAAGAAATTTGTGAGCCGGGTTTATTTGCTTCTCTTTCTTTCTTTATTAATTTAGACAAAATCTTTCTTTTATCGCTGACATTTCGTTGCGTCACCACACCCCTTATGGCTAACTCATATTCAAGTTCGTAATCCAACAAATGGTTAATTCCAAAAAATGCCATATTGAAAAATAAAATAAAATATTTTTATAATTATTTTATTTGCAAGTAAAAATAACTGTTTTGGTAATTAATTGTTGCTATTTTAAAATCACCCTGTATACTAAAAATTAATTACTAAGAATTTAAAATTGATATCTATTTCAAAAATTTCCCGTTTAATTAATTAGCTCCAGCATATAATTACTTTTAAGAAACATAAGAAACTTTTATACAACAACATCCCCAAATATTAAGTTATATAAAAAATTAATTAAGATATAACAAAAGAAAAGCGTTAAACCTTGTTTTAAATTATAAAGAGAAGCAAACAAAATTACCAGATTATACAGCCCTTATATCGGTAACTAATCCGTTTTTAGGTTTACGTTGATAATTGTTATAAATTTTTATTTATTAAATGAAAAGAATTAATTATTCAAAAGAGTTAATTACGCAATATCAAATTATATCAAGGTTATTAAATTAAAGACAGCAAAAGCAGAGACAAAAAGTATAAAGTCGCGTAAGTAACTAGAAAGTAAGCAGTGTTTATGGCTACTTCTAGTTTTCTAATTTTCTTTAAATGTAAACACGATGGGTAGGCAGTATGGCCACCCTATATAATAGCGAGCGTACTTATATGTGCATTGCGTAACAATTTGTTAGCAATTAAGCGTAGACTGTAAAAATTTAAAAAAATAAAAATGTTAATCATGGTTTAACAAGAAAACTCATGCAGATAAATAGCAAGGAAAAAATTTTACCCAAAAACTTTTAAACAAATTATTTAGCAAGCTTTGATTGTTAATTACCAAAAAAAATTTGTATAATCCAATGTAAAAAAAATCAATATTTATTTATAACACTTTGAAATATACTGGATGTGGCAAAATAGTCAAATTTATAAAAAGATTACATAGATAAGGTAAATTTTGATACTTGCGAGGTTATCAAAAAATTAGGAATATAAAATACTAATTATCTGCATAGAGCTTCTTGATAAAACAATGTATATACCCATACCAAAATTCAAACATTCGAGCCAGAAATAATCTAATAAAATTAATCTGCATAAAAATAATTTTTAAACGTATTTTTTTATCAAAATAGCTTGACTGTAATGAAATGAATTAACTATAAACGATTAAAAGCAAAAAACAAAGCGGCCACGTTGATGCGCCAAATATAATGTAACCTATTTTAATAAAAAAAGGTTAATACCACGGCTAAGCTGTTCGCCTTACTAGAGCAGTAGGTCGAAGGTAAGTGTTTGTTTTGCTTTTAACTAAACCAAAAAAATGAAAAGGGCGCCACAAGATTTTTATTGTGATAAAGTAAAGACAAAGCAGGTATAAAAAATCTTGAAAAAACTGCTTGGTAATACTGATGTTAAAAAAATTATAAAATAAAACACACAAAAAAATTCATTTCATTTAGTCAAGTATATTATATAATGTATATGTACATGATATGTACATGTTTGCCAAAAATATGTATTTTAGTACAATTGGCTGATTGGCCATTAACCCTATCCCATAATATTATACAATGTTTACATACATAAAAATCGTAATCACAAGAGTACTATACCCTCATTACTATTGTTTAATATTTTAATACTGAAGAAGAAGGCTTATACTTTGGTATTTTTATATGTTACGACAAAAAATTTTATTAAATAAAGGTAAATACGACCTTATACGAAGAGCTGCATCGCTGGGATTATGAGCCTGGTGAGTTAATGAAGACAATGGGCACTTGTCCTGCAGGTAACAGAATGCTGATGAGAGGTGGTTGCAGAGCTTAGATCAACATCCGCAAAACAAACGAAAAATCAAAAAAAGGAGGACCCTATAGAAAGAAAACAGGGATTAGAACCTTTAATGAAAGAAAATTCGAAGATATAAAATACGTTTCATCTGACGTCATAAATTACACCGTACAGGCGGGTTATTTCAGGAAGATCTCCATTATGTGCTGATATTTGATCCAAAAAATCAATGATGATGATTATAGCATTACTTAAATTTTGACTCTATAAAATTATCCGCCTGTAAAAGAAGTACAAAATTACCAGGATTACCAAGATGAAAATGGATTAAGAAAATAATCACGTGGACACCATTTTATAGATAAAAAAACTGACATACCTGGATAAAAATTACTCCTTGAAGAAAATATCTAAGTTAAAACCACTCTTGGATAACTACATTAAATTAATTTACACAATTAATAAATTTACACAAACTGATGCAACGTTTCAAAGGAGCATGAAAACGTGCTACCAAAAAAACAGTGTTTTTTTACCAGTGCCCGCTCTGGGCCGTGTTCAAAATGGCAAGAACGAATTTCAAAAATTCTCAAATATAAATGCATATAAAACAGGGAAGAAATTATAAAACTCAGGATTTACCACTTGGAAATATGGCAACAATGCAACAACGCGGCGGTACTCGCGCCACGGCTCAAGCGACGGAAACAGCAGACCAGTGATCGGCGGCGAGGCGTACCCCGAGGAACCCACTAACAACGTTGCCGAGTTTACTAAAAAATGGTTTTGAAAATGATAGTACCCGCATTTTCTTCTTCACTATTAAACTCAATAAGGATATTATTAAAATAAAAGAATTTAATTAATACAAAAATAGTTTGTAGCTTTACACGCTACAGTATGATATATTATTAAAAAAATAAATTTATTGAAAATACAAATATAGAAAAAAATTGCACTTGTATTTAAAATACGACAGTTGATGGTACTTTCGGTTAAACCGGAAGTAATTTTAGGGTTGTTATAATGTTAAAAAATTATCCATTTAAGCTTTAATAATACTGTAGACTACCTGCTTAAGCAGTATATATATATATATATATATATATATATATATATATATATATATATATATATATATATATATATGCTTCAATTTTTTCTTAAACCATTTCTTATAATTACTTTTGTTAAATTTGTTTCTTGGGATTGAGGTTTTTTTATTAATAAAACAATAATTTACATTATCTGACGTTTCGCCTTACATGGAAGGCTTTTTCAAAGATCTATTTATTTATTTTGATGATAGTCTTTTGGCATGTTCCTACAAAATAACAAAAGAGTTAAAACAATAATAATCATTTACAAAATATAAAATGGATGATTTTTTTACATTTAAAATTCTTATATTTATATAATAAAACTGACACAAAGGTAGACATAAGACAATTAAAATTATATTTTAAAAACATTAAACTAATAAAATAAAATAATGGGATACGCACCTTGAAAACATACCTTTTATATTAGATGTTTATTAGATATTAATGCAACTGTTTTGTTGGTAGTCGGCAGGATAAGAATTTCAGTTGATTTTTTTATTAACTTAAAAAATTGTGTTAATACGGTTTCAAAAATGTAATCTTAATCCTATGTAGTGCAGATAATTATGTTATGTTCGAGATAGATACTTTTATTATTTTATTAAATTGTAATAAATTTGACTTAAGTTTTCAATGTCTTTTTTGTTGTTTACACAATTTTTTTCTTTTTTATATGGATCATTTCCTTTACCATTAGTTTTTGGTATTTTTTATCTTGATCAAGTATTTTTGTTTCTGTGTAATTAAAAGAATGTTTTGTTTCAATTTCGTGTTTATGTAAAGCTGTAGATGCATTTTTTGGTATTTGTGACCATTTAATCTGTTGTTTAGATGTTGGGTAGTCATACCAATGTATTTTTTGGACAATTAGAGCAAGGGATGGAATAAACGACATTTGATTTTTTCTTTTGGGGTGTTTGACTTTTTAATCTTGTAAAAAATTGACTTATTAAGTTGTGTCCTTTGTGACATACTATAATATTGTGTTTATTTAAAATATATTTAATTTTTTCCGACAAATAGTTTGTGTATGGCATGGCGATATATTTTTTATTTTCTAAGTTGTCATTTTTGGTAGTGAAGGCCTCTTTATTATAAAATTTTTGAATTCTTTGTTTAATAATTTTATTAATTAGTGGTAATGGAAAATTATTGTTTTTTAAAATGTCTCTTACTTTATTTAATGTTTCTTGTCTGTATTCAGGTGATGTCAACTGAATTGCCCTGTCAGCTAGGCCCTTTATGACGCTATGTTTTTGATTAGATGGGTGGTTTGAATTGTAATTTAAGTACCTCCCAGACCAGGTTGGTTTGGTGTACCACATTGTTTTAAGTTTTGGGCTGTCAACATTTCTTATTATAGTCAAATCTAAAAAATTTATTTTATTATTTATTTCAGTCTCTAGAGTGAATTGAATTTTTGGGTGAAAAGAATTAAATTTGTTAAGAACTTCATAAATTTGATCTTCTGGGACAGCCGCAAGGCAATCATCGACATACCTTTTAAAGAACAATATTGGAATACCCAAATTACGCATGACATCCTCCTCTAAGTATTCCATGACTAATTGCGCAATTGTTGATGATATAGGAGCGCCCATTGCACATCCGTCAATTTGTTTGTAAAAACTATCTTTATATTGAAAATAATTATTACCAAGTGTTAACTCTACTGCTTCGATTAAATCGCCCTGTGAAAGAGAAGTAAAATTTTTAAGAGTATCCCATTTTTCTTTAAGAATACGTGTAACAAGGTCGGTTGGAATGTTAGTGTACAATGATACCACGTCTAAGGATATTAATTTATAATTTTGTGGTATATTTGTTTTATTTAGAAATTCTTTAAGTGTAAAGGAATCTTTAATATAGTATTCGTTTTGTTTGGTAATATTAGAAATGCACTCAGATAAATACTTTGACAAATTGTAAAAAGGCGATTGAATAGATGAGACGATAGGTCGTAGAGGAATGTTCTGTTTATGCAACTTGGGCAGTCCATATATTTTAGGTGAAATGGCGTTGTGTATAGACAATTGTTTAGATTGTTGTTCGTTAATTTCTTTTTTGTTTAGTAATTTTTTTATCAGAGCATTATTTTGTTTTTGATAGAGATTTGTTGGGTCGCTTTTTATTTTTTTATAGGTGTTAGTGTCACTTAGTAAATCGTTCATTTTGTTATTATAATCTATTGTGTTCATTATTACAGTTTTATTACTTTTATCAGGTTTTAAAATTGTTATTTGAGGATTATCTTTTAAGAATTTTTTTGTTTTTACAACTTGTTTTTGGATTTTATTTTGGGTTTTGTTAACTTTTATATTTTTATGCCTCGTTTTAATTTTATGGTTAGTAATGACATTGACAACTTTGGCTCTAATTGCTTCTTTAATTTCTGAAGGTTCATTATAAATAGCAGATTCGACACAAGAAATATATTCGGATGTTGGTATGTTTTTTTCGTCTTTTATTGTTAAAGAAAAATTAGGTCCTAGTGCGATTACTTCCGCGATTTCATTTGGTATTGCTGTATCGGATATATTTTCCATCCAGTTAGTTGTATAATTGGCTGGACTAGAGTCTGTTTTTGATAATAATTTTGATAGTTTATTCTTGTTTTTTCCTTTTGTGTGGGTAAACAGCTTTTCAAACTTATTTTTTCAAAATTAATAAAGGTTGTAAGAATATTATTGGGTATTAAGTTTTTTAATGCAGTAATATTTTCGTTTATAATCTTATTCATGTTATTAATATTATAAGTTGTTTCTGTGATTGTAAGATTTAAAATTTTCTGCCTTGTGTTGCTCAATATGTTTAGAAATTTATTTTCAAGGTACGTACCTTCAAATTTAATGTGATCCAGGTTGAACTTCAGGAACGCCGGTTGTATATTTTCATTTTTACATCTTAACAAAAAAATCCAGCATGCAAATCTACGTCCATGATAAAAACTTTAGATTTTTCGGTTAACTTGTTTGAGAGTTAGATGCTAATATATTTTTAAAAATGGTTACATTATTATCGCCTCATAATTATGAACAACAATAAAAATACCAGTTAGCGTGTCATTTTGAAATATAGTGCTTTATTATTATCAAAAAATCGTAGAGTGAAAAGATTAACCATGAGTTATACTACTGAAGAAAAAGTATTGATGATTAAATGGTCCTATCAAGGAAATAGTTACCAAAAGGTGTCAGACATGTTCGCTGCTTCGTATCCTAATAGACCAATACCCGGAAAATCAACAGTCGCTAGGACTATCAAAAAGTTTTAGACCGAAGGCACAGTGATAAATAACTGCAGATGGGAAGCTAGGGAGTATCAAAGAGAAGAAAATATAAGAGATGATAGAGACTTGGAAATTTTATTGCACGTTGAAGAAAATAAAGGGAAGGTGAGTACAAGGAAACTTCAGGATATTATAGGAAAGATCAATCAACAGTGCTTCGGATTTTGAAAAGGCATAAATACATTTTATACAAATATGAAAGACATCAAGAGCTAAGGGATGGGGATCAAATACGACGGCAAGAATTTTGTTTTTACATGATGGAAAGGGTAAATATGGACAGGGAATTTTGAAGAAATATTTGTTTTACTGATGAGTGCACATTTACGTTAAACAATGAACCCAATCATCAAAATTACCGATACTGGAGCAAAAAATACTCTAGTTTAGTTTAACTTAACTTAATTCGTTTGTATTAATACAATTTTAATCTTAGCACTGTACAATTTTTTGATAATAATAAAGCTCTAAATTTTAAACTGACAACGTAATGTCACGCTAACTGGTATTTTTATTGTTGTTCATAAATAATATAAGGCGATAATAATGTAACAATTTTTCAAAATATATTAGCATCTAACTAGCAAACGGGTTATCCGAAAAATCTAAAGTTTGTACATGGTAAAAACTTCTTAAATGTTAGATCAACACTTTAACTTTAAACTTTTTAAAAAACTTTATTTTCACACAATCAAATATAGATTTTATACACAAAATTATATTTAAAATTCATACTAGCATAGTAACATTCCACAAGTTAATGAATACAAATTAATTAAAACTAGGTGCTCAAATACTAAAATAATGCTGAATCAGTAGCTTCGTACGTGGGAATTGCGAACTGATTACGCTGCATTCTTGGAGGTGTTGCAATAGGACGACTTAACACCGTGTGACCGGAGGTCAGTAGCCTGGCTCATGTGAGACGGATATAACAACTCCCCTAATTAATAAAAAGTTGGTGCTACTGCAGCAACTTTTAACTTTCAGTAAGTTCGAGTTCGATTTGTTTTTCTTCGATTGATCGGTTGAAATGAGCACTTGGTCTTCTTTTTCTAGGTTTCTAAGTTTTTCATGGATTGGGTCCCTCGGTTTGGGCATTTGAGGAGTTGGTGGATTATCGTCATTGGTGATGGCTATTCTAATGCGGCGGTGGCTTCTTCTTCTTCGGCATTTGCAGAAAAAATAAAGGACTACTAGGGCAGCAATCAATGTGATGGTAAAAATGGTGAACCAGTGTGCATGTTTGGTAACAAATGGTTCGTTGATGGTCCTAATTGTTGGATGGTTCTAATGGTTCTAATTGGTCAGAATATTGGTTAAGTTTGTGTTGAGCAATATTCAGATCATCGACGTTCAATTTATTAAGTTTGAGGGGCTGCAAATCGGAAACTAAAAATTTGTTTGGCAGGTGAAGACAACACTCGTAGGGGATGCTGGCTGGATGGCTTCGATAAGTGACTGTTTTGTAGTTTTCAATAGGATATTTTGAATGCACCCTCGTACTTCCAATGAAGGCGTTACATTCTGGTTGCAATGTAAGTAAAGAGTCAGTGTAAATTAATTTCGTAGTGATTTCTTTACTTTGACATTTGACAGTGACAGGCAAAGGGACACTGTTATTAGGCAATAATTTTGGGTAAGTTCCTGGACATTGTATTCTTTGGCATACAGGAGTGAAGTTTGGCAGGTTTTTAAAAATTCCCCCAATGACTTCAGTAATTGGACCTCGCAGATAGTATCGCTGTCGATTGGATACGGAAGGACTTCGAAGCAGATCTTTGTATTGATTCCCAGTTGTTTACAGTTGTCCAAATTTCGAAAGGATAAGTACAATAATGAATCCTCGTCACGCGCAATATACTTTTAAGTTGTTGGTATTATATGATAAAAACCTGTTCGATTATTCAATATCCATTTTAGACATGCAAATGTGATTGCGTCTAAAATGTCGTTGAGATAGTTTTCTAAAAAGGCGTAACTCTCCATTAGAGATTCACATAAATTGATAGTTTTTATTTGGCCTTCGTAAAAGGCCAAGGCGTTTGTAATATTATAGAGAGTTTTCTTAATTTCTACCAAAGTTTTCTTCATTAATTTGAAGTTTTTGAATTGTGGAGTTGAAAGTTTTAATTACTGACGTTGTGACAGAAATTTGATTTTTTAATAAATTTTCTTTTTGTCTTTCGTCGCGTGTCACTCTTTCTATGCAATCATTAAAATATTCGCCATCGGATGCGTCTAAATTTCCCGTTAGAGATTTCCATACTGTACCTACGCCGTTAAATATTCCCCGTTTTGTTCTATTTAGCTCGTACCATTTGGTGTCGCTCATTATGTCCTTATATTTTTGATTTACCGGGTCAGCAATTTGTTTTAGAAGACTTATATGTGTTTTTATTGTGTAATTCAGCTTTAAATGCCAACATTCTATCTTTCGGATTCTCGAACATGTCTGTTAAGCCTAAAATAATTTTATCGTTGTTGGAAATTGCTTCCTTAAGGGGTTTTAATTCTATATAAATCAGGAGTGTCCATTTATCGTTGGATATTTTTGAGGTGCTTTTCTCATGGTAGAAAAGTCCTCTTGAGTTATTGATGGGCGTTATGGTAAACTGGGACGTCGCAGCTGATAGTAGCCCAAAGAGTCTAAAAAGGAATGAGACTAATCTTAGATGTTTAATTAGTTTGGGGGTTGCGCAAGGTAGCTCATGTTCTAAATACTTTTATTATTTCAAAGGGGCCATTAAATTTATTTGTGAATTATCTTTTATTTGTGATTCCTTAACGTAGACTTTGTCGCCAGGTTTGTATTCGGGGATTTTATCTGAAACGTTTTTATCGAATCTAATTTTGGCTTTTTCTTTTTGCCGTTCGGTTTATATGCGCACGACTTTATAGTAATAATCCATTCGATTGCTTAAGTCTCTGACGTATTTTAAGATCAATTCTTTTTGGTTGTATAGAGTTTTGGGTGGTCCATTTGACGTGTGCCCGACAAAAAGCTCGTAAGGTGTAAATCCTTGCATTTTATTTTTGTATTATTATAACAGATAACTGCCTTATGTATTTACTTTTATTTATTTTTCGCAAATTTAGTATATTTTTATAAATTTACTTTTAAATTATTTTACGCGTTTTTAATAAATTTGTTTTAACAAAATGACGACCGTAGCAGACCAAAGCGTGGAAGTAGAATCCTATAGATTATCCGAGATATTTTCTATTCGAATTTGAAGGTGGCCAAATCTTTTTGGGTACTTTTATAAATGCTACAAGTTAATGAATACAAATTTCTTAAAACTAGGTGCTTAAATACTAAAATAATGCTAAATCAGTAGCTTCGTACGTGGGAATTGCAAACTGATTACGCAGCATTCTTGGAGGTGTTGCAATAGGACGACTTGACAGCGTGTGGCCGCAGGTCAGTAGCCTGGCTCGTAGAAGACGGATATAACACGACACGACATGTATAACATTTTATAAATTTGTTGTTCTTGGTTTGGTTTATGTTTTAGTCATATGTGGCTTAAATTTTTTTTAGGTTTAATTAACTAACCACAACAACTTATTACAATTATTGTTTAAATATAACCAAGTATACCGGAGCAGCTAAATAACATAACACATTGGCAATGTGAGGAAAAGAGAAAAAGAGACAGTCTAACGTGAATACCCTCATGTAAGCATGATGATTCATTTTACATTCTTTGTTGTTGCTTTACTGGCCGATATACCGTTAGCCGTTTAGAGTATGTACTATTTGCCCTTTAGCTTTTTTCATTAGCGTCAGAACACTGTGTGCCCCTCCTGCGATGATGGTGCATTGGAGGCAAACAAAACTATTACATGCACAGAAAACTGAAAAATCTGGCAACAATGCTGATATCACTACTTTATGCTAATGGTCTATAAATTTTTTAATACCAAATTTTAAAGCATAAATAGGTTAATAAGCGGACAACGTGTTTTAAAAAGTAATACTTTTAGGTATGTATATCCTATAACATAGCTAAAAAAATGTTGTTATTTTAAATGGTTTTTCTCGTGCCAAGAGAAATTATGCTTAAGTTGTGTTAGTTGTATCCTTTGAAATAGTAAAACAATGTTACGGAACACATTAGTGTAAATAAAATATTTTGGCTTGACAACACTGCCACCTAATTTTAATTCTCTTTTCTGGTAGTTCCCTTTTAAAATACAGTAAGCAGAAAAAGTGTAGTTTTTAAACAGTGACAGCAAAAAAATAGACAAATGTGAAAAATAAGATTATTAAAAAACCGTACATTGAGTGTCTCTGCAGAATTTTGTGAGTCCATGGATGGAAAGAAAACAATGTTTTTTCTTCTGTTCGAATAATTTAAATTTAGTAATAAAGTAACTTTATGTATAAACTGTAATAAAACAAAAATATAATATTTTTTTAAACATATTTAAAAATAATAATATTACCCAAATATTTAAACACAAATTGTTTAATACCACTATAAAAAACAGTTTGACCTTGGTTAAGTACTTTTTTACTTATTTATTTTAAAGAAAATCAAGCCTAATCCTTTACAGTCTAAACGTGGAAGCAAAACTTACTAAATTAATTTTCTTTTAAAGATACACAATTCCATATTAATATTAATTAAAAAAGCTGCTGGCAAGTCTATTTTGCCGAAGAAATAATGTTTTTGAATAGTTTTTATAAGAAGTCAAAGCTTTTAAATTGTTTAATTATTTTAAAATAATTATTTTTTAATAGTAATTTAAAACAAGCATGTACTAAAGATCTAATTTTTTTTTAAATTCAAAATTAAATTATTATTTATAAGCAAAAATACAGTCGTTACTTGCCTAAGGTACCTAAATTCAAAACTTGAGCTCTGTAATATTGTAAAAACAACATTGTTTCGAATCCGTTAAATGAACTTTATTAAAATATCGCATGAAATCTTATCACAGCATAAATAACTTTTTCTTTTAATCAAATTAAATAAATCTGCTTTATAAATATTAAAAAAGTCTACAAAATCAAGTCAAAAATAAATTGTAGGCAAAAATATTGTGTAAGAAAAAAAACAGTGATTAGCTTTTAATATATTTAAAGAATTATTTATTTAAATGTTTAAATAATTATTTGGTACTGGCTAAACGACCGCCGGCGGTTTTTTTATATCAACGGATATGAAAACCGCCGAAAATTATAACTATTTTGTTATTATCGGCGGTTTTTACTAATTTTATTGATAGAGGCTGCCGTCTGGCGGAATTGCTTATGAAAACTATTGAAAATCTCCGAATAATAGTTAAAGTTAACCTAGCTTTAATAATTATTTGTTTTTTTGGTAATATTATTTTTATTATTGATCAACAAACAAAAATGAAACTGGGAGACACATTTGACACCTTCATAACTACGACTTATTTCATTAACCATATTATACAGATTTAAAAAATATATTCAAGTTCTCCCATAGCGGTAGGGTTACGACTGTTAACCCGTAAGCGACAGGTACCGAGTTCGATTCCGGATAGATATATAACCTTTTTTCCTCTAATATCTTTTTTAAATAATTTTTTCAAATTTTTATTTTTATTGTCCATAATTTAATTTTCAAACAAATATTGTTCCACTTTTATTAAAATTTTAATTTAAATCTAATTGCTGACTTTAATGCTGACGATTACGTCCTGATAAGGTATTCCTTTGCCTTTCCTGCCTGACAATATTTAATAAAGTGGCAAGTCAGCCTCGACACGTTAGGATAAATACAATAGTGGTTTTATTTACCATGTCCCCATCCCGCTATACTACTTAAATTTGTTTTTCCAAAGGGTGCTATGGACAATGATATTTTCTGGTACTTAGCTGGTACTTAGTCGTGAAAAGCGTATGTCCTGATGCAAGCAAAATAATAAAGTTTAAAATACGGCACCGGTCAAATTTACCGGCAGTCTCTGTTTACGTACTAATTTTAAAATATACGTTTTTATTTCTGGCATTTTTACATTTATAAATTGCGTTTTGTTTCTAATCTGAGTTTCTCAAAAAGTGAAAAATATTAGAATTACCATCATGAGGATAATTTGCTAAAATGAGCGAAAGAAGTAGATTCTGATAGTAGCAAATAGAATAAGATGTCGACTATATACCATCGAAACATAAGACTAACTCAGAGATCAAGATCATTAAATAAGACAAGAAAAGTAGAGATAAACCTGAAAAGTTAAAAATATATAGCGGTGGCAACTTTTTAAATGGTAAAGATCGCTACAAATGGTCAATAAGCTTCTTTAGTTCCTAAGAATATAAATATGTAAAAACTGATCCGTATACAATGATAAAAAAGAAAATTCTTATTGTTCATGTATGGTAAACAAAATCACAACCAGTCAAAATAACCGGTGGTCTATGTTACTTTCTAGAAACGGCACCTCTGTGGTTAAGGATTAAATGAAATCACGCTTAATCACTTACAGTGTAGAAGCAAAACTTATTCGATTAAATTTTGCTTTAACGTACAAAATGCAAAATAATATTTATTGAAAAAGCTGCCGGTAATTCTATTTTGCCGGAAGAATTTTACGTTTCAATAGTTTTTAAAAGGAGTCGCAATTTGGGAGCCATAAACATAAATTTCGAAACCGTACTCTTTTTGACAAATGCAATTTATCTGAATACCGATAAAAACTGTACGTTTAAACTAAATGCGCTGAAAAGAGAGTTCGACGACGATGTAGAATTTTTGCATTACTTTAAGGCTATAAATTTATGGAATTCTTTATTTGATAATGCAGCAGTTTCTTTTGAACTAATACTTGTATACTTTATTAGACCCAACTTACGTGCTTTTAGAAAAAATGGAAATATTCTTTAAATGTTCGGTTTCTCTTTTTTATTTATTTATTTTAAAAGAATTGCCCATAAAATAAAAGCAAGAATTTTTATACGGTAGTATAGTTTAAAAATAATGCTTAAGCTATTATGTTTAAGCGACAAGATGAGAAGTCAAAATTTCATCGTGTTAACAGTCATGAATTAAATTCAATGGTATGGTTCTTTTATGCCGAAATATCTCGTGCAAATGGCCAACGCACAGTGTTCAAAGGGTAACAATAGAAGGGGATACAAATAGTATAAACATTAGGGTGGCCCATCTTTTAGGGATGAAAAAAAATAACTGTATCTACCGGGCCACACTGTAAAAATGTTCCCATATATTAAAAAATGAAACCGACAAAAATTCAGATGAATGTCAGACTGTTTGTAACTAAAATATGTATTTTTAAATTAGTTACTGTAGTGTTTGTGTAATATCTGGATTACTCAATAAAAGTCTATTTTTCCAGCACAAAACCCGTTTATTTTACATACTAATATAGATAACAACGAACGTATTTTATGTCATTTTGACACTGAAATATATTTACAACTACCTAAATTTTATGTACAAAGGTGGAAGGTGAAATCTGGCGCTCTAAGGCCACCACACTCCCTGGGGTCTAATTCTGACAAAATATTCTTTGACTTACCACTCAATATTTAAACGGTCTGGTGGCCTTCTAGCACGCTGAGGCCTTATACTTAAATTACAGTTTGATTCGCTAGAGTCTCTATGTGTAGGTATACTAGGCCTTTCCCTATTTGCATAATTATTTGATATATTCATACTATTAGCTAAACTAAAGCCAAAGTCGTTATTTTTTCTATTCCGCACTCTCGGATTTGATTAATATGGCGCTTCCATATTAGGGGTGTACCGATGACATTAACTAAATACGTATACGTACCAATTTTTTTGTGACTCTGCACTTGCTCCAAACTATGTGATTTGGTTTACGATAGTCCTTACAAATGACTAATTGTCCGACAGTAAGTCGTATTTTCCTTCTTCCCCCTCTGTTTCTAATTTGGCGCCTTTGAGCATTTTCTACATTTGAAATTACTAAATCCCTATTATTTTCGACATTATTTTCACTCAGAGGACTAATTAAATTAAACCTGGTCCTGACAGAGCGACCTAATAATAATTTAGCCGGGCTTTCACCAGTTGAACAGTGCGCTGTGGTTCTATAATCAAACAAAAACTCCTGCAATTTAGTAGGCAAATCTTTGTCCCCCACAATTTTCTTTAGAAAATTCTTAACAGTTTTAACTGTATTTTCAGCGCATCCGTTTGTACTAGGATTAAAAGGGGCTATAGTTTTGTGTTCAATACCAAATTTGGCCAAAAAATTTTTAAACTCATTTGAAGAAAATGGAGATCCATTATCTGACACTATACACGTAGGTAAACCAAACTGCGCAAAAAGAGTAAAAAGCTTATCTATGGTGGTGGAAGATGCGGTACTCGGTACTAGATACACCTCTATCCATTTAGAATATGCATCCGTAACACATAAATACGTTTTGTTATTAAAAGGGCCTAAAAAGTCTAAATGTAATCTATCCCACGGGTTTTCAGGAAACTTCCATGGAATTAGTGGACATGATTCGGGACTAGCTTGATATTTTAAGCACGATTCACATGATTTACACAATTGCTCTATATCTTTATTAAGTGATGGCCACCAAACATAGCTACGCGCAAGTGACTTGGTTTTAACAATTCCCATATGCGCCTTATGCAGTTCTTTTAGTAAAAACGGTTGCATTAAAGAGGAATAATGACTCTATGTCCCCACATTAAAACATTGTTTTCTATTGTTAATTCGTCTTTGTGCATAAAATATGTTTTAAATTTTTCTTCAACTTTGGAAGGCCATCCGTGTAAAACAAAATTAAAAATATGCTTTAAAATTTTATCGTTCGCCGTTTCCTTTTGTAAACTAGCAATATCTAACTTATGTTCTTGTTTTTCAATAAAATTTAAATATGTAAAGTCTTTTTCTAAATAAAAAGAATTTGATTCCGGCTGTTTTGCAGCTATTGGCAAGCGGGAAAAAAATCTGAAACATTTTTTTCTGATTTAACATATTCAATATCGTAGACGTAGCCAGATAATAGCCAAGCATAACGCTGTAACCTGTTTGCAGCCATTTGCGGAATACCCTTTTTGTTTCCAAAAATAGCCAATAGTGGCTTACTATCTGTTACTAACGTAAATCTGCGGCCGAAAAGGTACTGGTGAAAACGCGTAACTCCAAAAACTAAACTAACCGCTTCCTTGTCAATTTGACTATACTTTTTTCTGTATCACTTAGAGTTCTGGAGGCAAAACAAATTGGCTTTTCTATACCGTTTGTAAATACGTGTGACAACACTGCTCCGACGCCGTACGGTGAAGCATCACACGCTAATTTTAATTTTAATTCAGGGTTGTAATGTACTAAAATATCGGGAGAAGCTATTAACTGTTTAAGATTTTTAAAGCTTTCTTCACAATCTTTCGACCAATTCCATACAGTGTCATTTTTTAAAAGCGCATATAACGGATACGCCAGTGTTGCCATGTTTGGGATAAATTTACGATAATAATTAATTAAGCCTAAAAATGATTGTAGTTGAGTTTTATCTTGTGGAGAAGGTGCATCTAAAATAGCATTTACTTTTTCTGGCGATTTTTTAAGACCATCTTTATTTAATATATATCCTAAATATGAGACGGATTCCTGAAAAAATACACATTTACTTTTTTTATTTTTAAACCACATGTTTTTAATCTTAAAAATACCTCATTCAATCGCGACGCGTGTTCGTCCAAATGTTTTCCCGTAATTAACACATCGTCCTGAAAACAAACCACCCCCGATATGCCTTGTAAGACTCTTTCTATTATTCTTTGAAAGGCTGACGGCCCAATAGATATTCCAAAAGGTAAGCGATTGTAATAAAACAACCCTTTGTGAGTACTTATGGTTGTAAGCATTTTAGAATTTTCGGTAAGTAAAACTTGTTGGTACGCGTGCGATAAATCAACTTTTGAAAAGGTTTGCCCCCTGAAGTTGTGTAAACAAATCTTCAATGCGGGGAATCGGAAATCTGTCCACTTCGATTGCCTGATTTATTGTTATTTTATAATCACCACATAAACGCACGGTGCCATCACCCTTTAACACAGGTACAATCGGTGTACCCCAATTGCTGTAATCAACAGGAACTAAAATGTTTAATTTAACTAGTCTCTCCAATTCTTGTTCGACTTTATCTTTAAGCGCGTATGGAAGCGCCCGTGGTTTAAAAAATTTCGGTTGCGTACTTGGCTTAAGTTTAATTTCAATTTTTCCTTTACTAAAAGTACCTATACCATCTGAAAATACATCTTTATACTTTATTTCTAACTTTTTATAATTTCTTTTTCAGTGGTAACATATTTAATTTCTTGTATACCTAAATTAAATTTATACATAAAATCTCGACCCAAAAGTGGAGGTCCCCCATTGTTTACAACAAATACATCAACAGGGCATGTTTTATTGTTATAGGTAAAGTTAAGGGAGACTGTCCCTGCGGGATCTATTTTTTCTCCTGAATAACTGATTAACTTTGTTTTTGCAGAACGAAGTGGAAGATGTGAAAAATATTTATTATAAAAATATTTTGATATGGCTGTGACAGCACTACCACTATCTAATTCCATATCTAAAATTCTACCTTCTAAATTAACCTTCAGTTTAATAGGTAAATCTTGATTTACGGTCTCTAAGTTAAACATATGCAAAAAATTATCGCCATTGTCGTTGTTATCTCTAAAATTTTCATGTTCAAATTCCATAAAATAGGACCTTTTTTTATTCGCGTAGCGAGAGTTTTTGCATACGTTCGATAAATGACCCTTTTCTTGACAAATATTGCATGTATAATTACGATACCGACATATTTCAGCGGGGTGTCCTGGCTTTCCGCAAACCTGACAAATTGTTCTGTTTCTGCTCCCTTCCATGTCTCTACGTGGAGGTCGACTCGTACTGGCCTCTGAAAAACTGCTCCTACTGCTCGGCCCACTTTGACTACTATTGCTAAAACACTGTGACGATTCACCACCGCGCACTTTCCACTTTTGGTTTTCACTTGCACTAACACGATAAATTTGTGGCTCAGTTTTAATTTCTACGTCATTTAGGGTACTGCCGTAACAAGTCTTTGCAGCCTCAATGCCTTGGGCCATTTCTACCGCTTTGGAAAATGTAAGTGTCTTAGCATCTTCCTGAAGCAGTTTTTCGAAAATTCTGCCCTTCTTCATGCCAAATACAAATCTATCTCTAATGGCTTCGTTAAGAAATGTGCCAAATTGACAATTTGCAGATAGATGACGGACTCGGACAGCCCAATTATTTACTGTCTCTTCTGGGTACTGTTCAGCACTGTAAAATACCATTCTTTCTCCCCATATGCTAGTTTTCAAACCAAAATGCTGGTCTAATTTACTGATTATTTCACTATACAACACTTTTTCGGGATCTTCTGGCACTAATAAATCACTAAGAATGCTGTACGCATTTTCACTAAAGTTATTTAGCAATATGGCTCGCTTTATATCATCATCAGTGATTTTATTTATAATGAAAAATTGAATTAACTGTTTCTTGTATACGTCCCATTTATTAACGTTTGGGTCGAATTCACGCACAGTACCCATCGGTGGCGCGAAAACACCCGTAGCACTCGTACCTGTAACGGCCGTTTGAACCGCGTCATTTTTGCCCATGTTTAATTGTTTTTAAATTCACTAAAATAGTATGTAAACTTGCTTATTTAACCGTTTAATCCTCGTCGCCAATGTAGTGTTTGTGTAATATCTGGATTACTCAATAAAAGTCTATTTTTTCCAGCACAAAACCCGTTTATTTTACATACTAATATAGATAACAACGAACGTATTTTATGTCATTTTGACACTGAAATATATTTACAACTACCTAAATTTTATGTACAAAGGTGGAAGGTCTTTTAAAAATATGTACCTGGCACACTTGCTGTACTTGTACTTATTACTACTGGATAAGTGAAGCAAATGCTTGGAATGCCTTCTTTACAGCATTTTATTGCCAATAATTTATAAAACTCCAATTAATTGGAATTTAAAAAATAAGAATATTGTTTTATTTTACGACACCACAGACTTTAATCTAGGGTATTTAAATGGTGCAGCTTCACTACTGCAACAACAATTAGAAACGGATATTTTATATTTTCCTTGTAGACACCATATTTTCAAAAGATTGTTGCAAAATTCTTTAAATGTTAAAAAAAACGTTCTTTAACCATCCTGATATTGCTTTATTTAAATGTTTTAAAGACTATTGTCCTAAAATAGAAAAACTAATAAAAATCCGGTTTTAATATTTAAACAATTAAACAACTTTTGCAGCCTCAAAATATTATAATAACTTGGTAATTTCTAGCAATACAACAATTCCATCCACGAATTAATAACAAAGATTTTTTCTAACTTGCCAAATTATTTTTTGAAAAAGAACCATTAAATGTGATATCGTCCTGGTACATTTTATCATGCACGTTGGATGTCAAAAGCCATTTACTGCTTAAAAATGATTTTCTTTTCAGATTAATTCAAACAAACACAAAAGAAAAAATCACCTTTTACGGACATAGGCCTGTCTTTCGTAATTATTTGTATACCTCCAGTTTTGATAAGAACTATTTAAATATTTAAACATAGACAACAGTGTATCTTAAGCTGCATGGGGTATAATAAAAACAATTTATGTTATCTAAATTCTGGAAATGTTTTCTTAGCATTCGTAGATTAAAATATTTTAATTTTTGTAAAAAATGGTAAGGGCTGTAAATAAGCCCGCGTAAGATGAAGAGGACATCAAACAAGTAATAGTAGGACAATTAGATCAAAAAGAAAATATGATTATATATCCGTTACTTTTTTTTTTATCTTTGGACACACCACGAAGGCTAAAAACCTAAATACTAACGTACCGTGGGTGTCTTAAGCGAGGTAAGAAAGAGTTTGTTGACACGGGACTTAAATACTTGAAGATTTGGGGAGAAAGGAAGAACCTCCGCGGGCAGCAGGTTCTACATTCTAGAAACTCTAGGGATAAAAGAACGAACAAAGTGAGAAGCTCGGGGCCTGGTTAGTTGGACCCTATAGGGATGCATATGCGCGAAACCACGAGTTTCTCTGTTGGAAACCGTGAGTGGAGGAACTATACTGGATAATTCTTTAGAGCAGAAGCCATGGAAGTGCCTATAAAAAAGCGATAGATCCCCCACAGCCCGACGATGGGCAAGAGAGGGAAGCCTTTCTGTAAGTGAAGGATCATTAATGAGACGAATAGCTTTTCTTTGAATAGAATCCAGAATGCTTAGGGTTGTGAGGGAAGCCATGCCCCAGATATGAGAACAATACTCCAAGAGAGGTCGGATTTGGGACACATATAAAGTGTATAAACTAGAAGGGGAAAAATACTTGTTGACTCGAAAGAGAAATCCAAGCTTTTTGAAGCTGCCGTGGCTGTAGATACAATGTGTTTATGCCAGTTAAGGTTACTTTCAAATGTGATGCCCACAAGATTGAAGGTGTCTTTGCTCTGTAAAACTTGGCCGTTCATAAGTAACGGATGAGTATTTGGTAACTCTTTTCGCGACAAGGAACATGATTGTATTTGGATGCATTAACGTGGACGAGATTTTTGGCGCCCCAATCCAATATTAAATTAAGATCCTGCGAAAGAGATATCTGCATCGCTCTGCGTTTGTTTTCCAAGTCAGGTTTAGTGATGGGTGTAGGAACCTGAAAACTGGAGTGAAGGGTACTATCGTCGGCGAAACTATAAATGAAATTAGTTGTGGACGAGAGAAGGTCGTTGATGTGAAGAAGAAACAATGTTGGTGCCAGAACTAAGCCCTAAGGCATTAACTTGGTGAAAGCTTAAAGATTGGCCGTCCACAATAACTGATATACGTCGATCAGATAGATAACTAGAGAGCCAACTACAGAGTTTAGTTGAAAGACCATAGGAGGGAAGTTTATTAAGAAGTGCGGCATGCCAGACCTGTTCAAAAGCTTGGGATATATCAAGAGCAACGATCTGGGACTCACCTAGAAACTCGAGAGACTTATTCCAGCCGAAGGAAAGAAGATCTACTGTAGATCTTTAAACCCATACTGCCTGTCGTGCAAAGTTTTGTGTTTTTCTAAATACTTAAGAATTTGTGAATTAATGAATTTTTCTATTACTTTACAAAGAACTGAGAAAATTGAAAGTGGTCTATAGTTAGATGGAAGAGATTTGGATCCTTTCTTGGGAATAGGTTGAATACGTGCAGCTTTCCAGCTCTCCGGAAAGATACCTGTGTCGTAAGAAATTCGAAAGAGCCGAGTTAAGATTGGTGCAAGTTCTGGAGCACAGTTTCTTAAAGCGACCGCTGGTATGCCATCCAGCCCAGACGATTTCTTGGTGTTAAGGGAAGAAAGGATACGCCTAATGTGTTTTACCTTAAAAATAATATCGGGTATTTTATGAGGAACCGGGGTAACTGCTGGAATTGGATGATTTACGGGAGGGACAAGGGTTGAATTGGTAGCAAGTAGACTATGGGACACTTTAACGAGACCGACGCCGCCGACGCCAGACGTCACGATGCCTGACGTCAGGAATCCTGGGGCAACACCTAGTTTAGGGTACTGCGCATGCGTCAAGACGTCATATTTAGGAATCTTGTGTGAAGCATTATTGTGGGTGGGGTGTGGTCCTACGTGATCATCCTAATAAAAAAAACCAGGATTCGAACCCGTAACAGCTGCGTGAGAACCCAACGCCATATACCACTAGACTACGAGAGATCTGATAATTAAATGGTAAACTGGGTCCGATTGAAGCCTGGGTATTAGCATAACAATGAATCAATGCATAGTTGCCAGACCTATGTAGTAGGGAGAGAAGAGGGTTTCAGTGACCTCCGTCCTCCGGAGGAGCTTATTATCTCAAAATCTCTAACGTCATTGAATATTTAGGAATCTTGCGCAACGCGTTATTTAGGGCGTGGCCCCTACTATCTGTCAAACCATAAATGTCATTTGTCAAATATCACCTGTCACCTGTCATATGTCAAAAATCACGTGACTTACAAAATGGCCGCCATGCGTAGCATACTTGCGCTATAGTCATAAATTGATCTGCGTAAATGCGAAAATCCCAGGTTGTACCGTTCGGGCGCTATCGACAAAAATCGTAATTTAACCCTGATGACTCATCATGGGAGAGCAGTTTAAATTTTTTTAAATATAGTATTACATCATACCTATCGAATAGCGAAAACCGCATGACGCCATCTTTAGCTATAAAGGCACTACAGCTGTTTAAAAATAGTTGAGAGACATCAACCAGCGATTAGAACGGTAACCCCATAGCAAAATCGATCATAGCGGCCTTATTGGTAGACTTAGAAGAATGTAACTTGGCAAAAGGATAGTCGACGACGTTTCGCCAATGATTTCAAGGTCAAACTTGTCAAACGGCAATCCTGTCATTTAAAATTTAGGAATCTTTTGCAATGCAAGACGTAACAGAGACGAACCTCACTTATCGAACGACGCACGTGTGTTAAACCTAACGCGCAAGTCCCCCGGCTTAAGCCCAACGCGTTGCTCGTCGGGCCAGGGTAAGGACGCCTGGCGGGTCCATCTGTCATTCGAAAATTTAGTAATCTTACGTAACACCATCTCATAGGATCTTGGACATGCCATTTAAACACATGTAAATTTTGTAGTCAAACATGGACAAAGAAGTAACCTATGGACAATTAAGTATATATTGGACAAAATCTTATAGCGTTTATATGGTAATTTTGTTAAAGATAATGGACTAAGTCTGATATGGACAGGGGAAATTTTGGCAAGAAAACAATATATTTATTTTAACGTACATTATTTATTCTACTAATTCTTAAATTACAAGAAGACTAATAAGTTTTACATTTAATTTTCTTTGTAATTCAGCATTTTTATTTAGTCCTAACTCTAACAGTTGTTTAATTAATCGTTGCTTTTCAATTTGTTTTTCTTTGGACATTTTCCTGATGGAAAGTCCTTTTTCTGTTTTGTAAAATTATCTTCGTTTTTCATTAGCTTGTTGCCTTTTTCTAACGCCTTATTTTATCTCGAACAGCGCCACATCGTTTTCCTCGTAAGTGTAACCAATCTTCGTTAAAACATTTTCTAGAGTAATGAGCATGAGAAGTTCCTTGTAAACCATCGAGATCTCGTCTTAGAGGTTTCTGACCATCTGCACAAGCAATGTATCGTAGTACGCCGATTGCATGATCCAAACACAAGATTTTCTTAAATGTTGTTTGGAATGAAGTCTTTTTCCAAGTCTTTGTAGTCGTTTTTAATGCTAAGACTGTTTTTCCATTCGTAAATTGAATTAAGGCATGAATATGCTCATGCGCGGTACTTCCATCATCAGCTACTGACACAATGAATACCATTTTAGATCAGGCAAACCTATCATTAAACCAAAATCAACTTCGTTTAGGAGTAAATGATACCATTCTTGATTGCATTGCTCGTAATCCTCGGCAACTTTACTTGGAGACAAAGGATTTACTTCGTTGATGTTTAGGAGTGTGTAGAAATCTATATTAGATACAACAGACATTTTACGATAGATTTAATGATTTTTAAGCTAAGCACAATGTTTCACTTTGAATGTCTACGACAGACTGACCAAGTCTCTCTGGACTTATCTAATATATGTATTTACAATTATGACGCCTGCGCAAAAGTCTAAACATAAACAGGTAATTAAATATGAACAGCAAAATAAACAGCTGAACAGCCCTGTAGTTCGAAAATACAGTTCTGTATTTTCCAAATACGGCACCGTTTTTAAACAATTTTTAAATACGGCACTGTTTTTGAAAATACGGCACCGTTTTTGATTATAATACGTGGCACACGTTTTTAAAATACGGCACCGTTTTTTAAAATATGGCACCGTTTTTTGTAATACGGCACCGTTTTTTAAAATACGGCACCGTTTTTAAAAACGGCACTCTTTTCTAAAATACGGCAACCGTTTTTCAAATACAGCAACGTTTTAAATTTCATAAGTCAGCTTGTCACTGATAAGCCTGATATGTTAGAATTACGGCATCTCACGCGCAAACCGTTTTCCTACGCTCGCAGAAAAAGATAGAGTTTCTAACTAGTGCTGAAAGTGCCACTTTTCCGCACGAGACTGCAATTGGCCGAATGACGCGTAGCGGAGTTCGGCCAAGCAGTTAGGTGCCGAAAAGGCACTTTCGTCCCGTGTTAAAAACTCTATTTTTCTGCGAGCATAAGGAAAACGGTTTAAGCGGGCGTGGGGGCCGTAATTTCTAACATATCAGGTTAATCAAGTGACAAGCTTGACCTTGAAATTTAAAACGATGCCGTATTTTAAAAACGATGCGGTATTTTAAAAACGATGCCGTATTTTAGAAAACGGTGCCGTATTTTACAAAAGCGATTACGGTGCCGTATTTTAAAAACGGTGCCGTATTTTAAAAAACGGTGCCGTATTTTAAAAACGGTGCCGTATTTTAAAAAACAGTGCCGTATTTTAAAAAACGGTGCCGTATTTTAAAAACGGTGCAGTATTTGGAAAATACAGGGCTGTATTTTCAAACTACAGGGCTGTTCAGCTGTTTATTTTGCTGTTCATATTTAATTACCTGTTCATGTTTAGACTTTTGCGCAGGCGTCATAATTGTAAATACATATATTAGATAAGTCCAGAGAGACTTGGTCAGTCTGTCGTAGACATTCAAAGTAAAACATTGTGCTTAGCTTAAAAATCATTAAATCTATCCTAAAATGTCTGTTGTATCTAATATAGATTTCTACACACTCCTAAACATCAACGAAGTAAATCCTTTGTCTCCAAGTAAAGTTGCCGAGGATTACGAGCAATGCAATCAAGAATGGTATCATTTACTACCATACGAAGTTGATTTTGGTTTAATGATAGGTTTGCCTGATCTAAAATGGTATTCATTGCGTCGATGTCATCTTGTAGCTGATGATGGAAGTACCGCGCATGAGCATATTCATGCCTTAATTCACTTTACGAATGGAAAAACAGTCTTAGCATTGAAAAACGACTACAAAGACTTGGAAAAAGACTTCATTCCAAAACAACATTTAAGAAAATCTTGTGTTTGGATCATGCAATCGGCGTACTACGATACATTGCTTGCGCAGATGGTCAGAAACCTCTAAGACGAGATCTCGATGGTTTACAAGGAACTCCTCATGCTCATTACTCTAGAAAATGTTTTAACGAAGATTGGTTACATTCACGAGGAAAACGATGTGGCGCTGTTCGAGATGAAATATCAATAATTGCTTCAAATGGAGTTTCAGATATTTCAAAATACACATCACCGTACGAACCTCATGAAAAATCCACTTGCTGTTGTGCCAGAGGCGATGAAGGCGTTAGAAAAAGGCAACAAGCTAATGAAAAACGAAGAGAATTTTACAAAACAGAAAAAGGACTTTCCATCAGGAAAATGTACAAAGAAAAACAAATTGAAAAGCAACGATTAATAAACAACTGTTAGAGTTAGGACTAAATAAAAATGCTGAATTACAAAGAAAATCAATTGTAAAATTTATTAGTCTCTTGTAATTTAAGAATTAGTAGAATAAATAATGTACGTTAAAATAAATATATTGTTTTCTTGCCGAAATTTCCCCTGTCCACATTAGAGTTAGTCCATTATCTTTAACAAAATTACCATATAAACGCTATGAGATTTTGTCCAATATATACTTAATTGTCCATAGGTTACTTCTTTGTCCATGTTTGACTACAAAATTTACATGTGTTTAAATGGCATGTCTAAGATCCTATGTTTGCCTGATATAAAATGGTATTCATTGTGTCGATGTCATCTTGTAGCTGATGATGGAAGTACCGCGCATGAGCATATTCATGCCTTAATTCACTTTACGAATGGAAAAACAGTCTTCGCATTGAAAAACGACTACAAACACTTGGAAAAAGACTTCATTCCAAAACAACATTAAAAAAAATTTGCTTGGATCATGCAATCGGCGTACTACGATACATTGCTTGTGCAGATGGTCAGAAACCTCTAAGACGAGATCTCGATGGAATACAAGAAACTCCTCATGCTTATTATTCTAGAAAATGTTTTAACGAAGATTGGTTACATTCACGAGGAAAACGATGTGGCGCTGTTCGAGATGAAATATCAATAATTGCTTCAAATGGAGTTTCAGATATTTCAAAATACACATTACCCTACGAACCTCATGAAAAATCCACTTGCTGTTGTGCCAGAGGCGATGAAGGCATTAGAAAAAGGCAACAAGCTAATGAAAAGAAGAATTTTACAAAACAGAAAAAGGACTTTCCATCAGGAAAATGTTCAAAGAAAAACAAATTGAAAAACAACGATTAATTAAATGTTAGAGTTAGGACTAAATAAAAAGCTGAATTACAAAGAGAATCAATTGTAAGACTTATTAGTCTCTTGTAGTATAAGAATTAGTAGAATAAATAATGTAAGTTAAAATAAATATATTGTTTTCTTGCCGAAATTTCCCCTGTCCATATTAGACTTAGCCCATCATCTTTAACAAAATTCCCATATAAACGCTATGAGATTTTGTCCAATATATACTTAATTGTCCATAGGTTACTTCTTTGTCCATGTTTGACTACAAAATTTACATGTGTTTAAATGGCATGTCCAAGATCCTATAGGCTTATTAAAAATAAATTGTTAAAAAAAAGAATGATTAGTTTCCACTGTTTTTTACCGTTTATTATCTAACCGCAGCTATCTTTGTGATTATTGACGGATGCTTTGACTTTGAAATTACAAGGGGTATGTTTAGTAAAATCTAGTCGGGTAAACCGCTCTCTAATTGGTTATGAGATGGCGTTACGTAAGATTACTAAATTTTCGAATGACAGATGGGCCCGCCACGCGTCCTTACCCTGTTCTTGGCCCGACGAGCAACGCGTTAGGCCGGGGGACTTGCGAGTACGCACACGTGTGTCGTTCGATAAGTGAGGTTCGTCTCTGTTACGTCTTATGCGTTGCATAAGATTCCTAAATTTTAAATGACAGGTTTGACGTTTGACAAGTTTGACCTTGAAATCATTGGCGAAACGTCGTCGACTATCCTTTTGCCAAGTTTCATTCTTCTAAGTTTAATAATAAGGCAGCAATGATTAATTTTCTATCGGGTTACCGTTCTAATCGCTAATTGATATCTCTCAACTATTTTTAAACAGCTGTAACGCCTTTATGGCTAAAGATGGCGTCATGCGGTTTTCGCTATTCGATAGGTATGACGTAATACTATATTTAAAAAATTTAAACCGCTCTCCCATGATGAGTCATCAGGGTTAAATTACGATTTTTGTCGATAGCGCCCGAACGGTACGACCTGGGATTTTCGCGTTTGCGCAGATCAATTTATGACCATAGCGCAAGTATCCTACGCATGGCAGGCCATTTTCTAAGTCACGTGATTTTTGACATATGACAGGTGACAGGTGACATTTGACATTTGACAGATGACACTTATGGTTTGACAGATAGTAGGGGCCACGCCCTAAACAACGCGTTGCGCAAGATTCCTAAATATTCAATGACGTGAGAGATTTTGAGATAATAAGCTCCTCCGGAGGACGAGAGGTCACTGAAACCCTCTTCTCTCTCTACTCTACGAAAAATCACAAGTTTGCGAGATATGACAGGTGTTCAACTAAATTCAATGTTAGGTCTGGCAACTATGCATTAATTCATTGTTATGCTAATACCCAGGCTTTAATTGGACCCCGTTTAACAATATACTTATCAGATCCTCTATAGCGTAGTGGTATATGGCGTTGGGTTCTCACGCAGGCGATACGGGTTCGAATCCCGGTCCAGGCAAGACTTTTTATTAGGAAGATCACGTGGGACAACACCCTAAAATATGGTGCCGATTCCTATTACTTCATCATACCAAGTATTTTTCATCATTTTTTCAGATAGCTGAGCCTGGCTCAGATTTTAGGATGATCACGTGGGGGCCACACCCTAAATATATAGTGTAGCACAAGATTCCTAAATATGACGTCAGAGATTTGACGCATGTGCAGTACCCTAAACTAAGTGTTGCCCAAGATTCCTGACGTCAGGCGTCTGTCTGGTTAAAGTGGCGCATAGTCTACTGTAGCAAATTGTTTAGCAAATAGTTCTGTCTTTCCTTTAGCGGTATAAATAATTTCATCTTCCAAAGTTGGTGGTGGAAAAGAACTGGTACAAAATTCCTACTTATGTTTTTCGCAAAGGACCAAAAGATTTGCTGCCATTTGAGCAATAAAAACTTTGTTTTTAATACGAATGTCGAAGAAGTGGCTTAGCTTTAAAAATTGTTTGATTGTAGTAGTTTGTTGCTTCAATGCTGGCCTGTCGGTTTTCTGGACTAGGATCCTGTAGAAACTTCTTGTGAGCCTGAACTTTTAAAATTCTAGCTTTATCACAAGATTTGGAAAACCAGGGTTTGTCATTGGATTGATTGGGGTTCTTGATGGTGTGTGAAATAGTCGGCTGAGTTGTAGTGCCATACAGTGCGTGGTGGCATGCGTTCATTTACCTCGGGATGTGCAGGGTAAGATATAGTAACTAAGCCATGATCTGAGCGACCTAGGGGAACTGTGACAGATGTTTGATAGAGTTCGGGGTTGGTGGTAAGAAAGAGATCTAGGGGATTTGAACTATGATTTGGGACTCTAGAAAAGTAGGTGAGTTCCATAATAAGGTTGGTAAGAGAGATACTGACTGGGAAGATTTCGGCTACTCTACCTTGGGGGTCAGTTTTTGATGAGCCTAGCCAATCCTTATTATGGACATTGAAGTCGCCAAGCATGATTACTTCAGCCGATGGAAACTGAGAAATTATGCTATTGATCTTTGTTTAAAGAAAGTCAAAGAATTCGACATAGGAACTATTTGATGGCGACCGGTACAAACAGCAGATAAATTTAGTTGAACACCTAAGGGAAAGTTTGAGCCAAAGGATATCAGGCCTACCCGATTTAAGATTAGAAACTCGAGCACAAGCCAGATCGTTGCGGACGTAAGCACATACGCCACTATGTGGGCGAAAAGACGAAATAAGTTCGTAGCCTGCGAAGAGAAGGTGGCTGATTGAAGATTTAGAACTTATTTGAGTTTCCGTTAGAAACAGTAAGTGGGGCTTAGATGACTGAAGGTGATGGTGAACGGAGTTTATATTGGTGTTAAGCCCACATATATTTGCAAAAGAAATTAAACTTCTCGATGAAGGCCTACTTCGAAAGTTTTTTTCAAAAAATAATTTTTTCAACAGAAATTTTGGAAAGCTATCCGCTAACTTGGCATAATAACGAAGGTTTCAGCAAGTTTTATAAAATTGCCAACAATTCTAAAGTAGCTGAGAAAGGTATTGGGCTAATTGATAAGTGTAATAACCTATTAGCTAAGGACTAAGAACAAAAGCAATTTTTACTTCAAGTGGTTAAGCATTTCAAAACGAGTTTTCTAGATGATAAAAAAGAGACAATGTTATAGGTCTGATTTATTCCTAAAGGACTCTATTTACATGGTTTTTTAAATATTTTTGTAAAAAATAAATCACTTTAAATTTGTAAAAGTTAATGGTTAAATCTCAATGTGATTTAAAGCTTACAGGTTATTAATTTCTAACATAATTTGCTTTGCAAATGCAACATATATTTGCACAATTAGCTAATAATCAATTTTTTATTTTTATTAGTATTAACCACTGATCTCGATGGATTGACAAATGTTAAAACCTGCGCGAAACAAAAGTTACATTTTATGGGATAAAAAAAGGGTCTGTGCGCAAGCAAATCGAGGTTGAACGCGCCTGACGCCAAACAGGCTATCCGCATTATCGGAAAGAATTTACGACGCCTTCTCTGGGTTTCTCGTTCGGAGTATGGTAGCTAATGAGCGTCACGGTCAGAACGCGGACGGAAGGCACGAAATGCCGTTGTTGTATTCTCCTAGTGCGCATCTTCGTGTACCCGCGATTTGTTTACTGCGCAAGGTCGTAAAAATCCAAGAAATGCGTCTTGCCACTGCGGATCTAAATGTGGGTTATCTATGGTATTAACGTTGCTTGCGGCACCACTTTCCGTTATCCGATCAAAATAACGTTTTGATGGTGATGTTTTTTTAATCAAATGGAACCTTTTAAAAGGGTGGCAGCACAAATTTTCAAGGGTTGTCTAAGATGGGCCACCCTAATAAACATAAAATGACATTTTATTTAAAATCAACATTAACGTAACACAAGCACAAAACTGAAAAATTTGGCGATAGTGACGACCTAAATATTTATTTCTACATGCCTAAGATCTTGTGGATACCGAACTTTTGTACATGAAGCTATAGCGGTTTAAAAAATATTAAAGAGTTGCAAAACCTTTTACTTACATATTATGCAGCCGCTATTTTTACGGTTTATTAGTTTGCAGATCAAAAATCTTTTAGGAACCAAAGGATATCCTTCTTATTAAGTCCTGACTAGATCAACATAATCAACAAAATGAATTAGCCTGATTTCGCAGTTATCGTATTTACTTTTTACGTATTGACATTTTTTATTATAAAACTTGAAAATTATTGCATTTGTATTTTTATCTTGCTTCAAAACGCTGAATTTGTTAGTAGATATGCTATACCGTTTCTAACATAATAAGGGTAGTTTTTCCCATGTATTTCTTATGGGAGAAATTTAAGGTTCGATCTGCAATTTTATGACCATCCCAACCCCTAACGCAAAATTAGAATTTTTCATGCCCTAAGTCACCACGTGCTAGATAGGGGTAGTTTTTGTAACCATCGATGACGTCATCACCTACACTCAAAATTGAAACGGCCTATAAATTTAAAAAAAAGTCTCGCCTGGCTGCGCCAGGATTGGAACTCGAACCACCTGCGTGAGAACCCAACGCCATATACCACTAGACTATTGGGGGATCTGATAATTAAATGTTAAACGGGGATCCAATTGAATCTTTATCTAAGTATCAGCACAACAATGACACATCGCCAGCGCATAGTAAACAAACCTAGCACGAAATTTAGTTAAACACCTGTCGACGATCACATATGTGGCGTTGTCGATAGTAAGAGCGAACACAACGAAAGCAAATTTCGAGAAAGTTGCGGTTAAAAAAATTACAAAAGGCGTAAACAACAAAAGGCGAACGACATTATGATTTTGTACTTATTTATTATTCATTTACGTAACTTTTTATTTTTAATTAATTTTTTAAAATGGCATCACGCAAAAAAAATTTTGACCCAATGTTGAGTTCGCCCTTACTATCGGCAACGCCTCATATCAATATTCAAGCCGAACCGGCAACGCTGCACGCAAGATTTCATAAACCAAAAACCGCTGACAAAAGCATTATCAAGATTTTGAGCGCTTATCTTCTGCATGAGTAACCGAGGTGATACCACTAGACCATCTGTTCAGTAATATTATTATTAAAATAAATGCGGTCACGTTTTCAAGATTAAAAAGAGGTTACAATGATGCAAACAACAAACAAAGTTCTCACCACAAAAATGTAAAGCGTCAAATCTTATCAATAAGCATATCTACATCCGCTATAAAAAAATTCCATTATTATGAATAAAAACATTAAAAAACACATCAAAAAAAGCTTACACCCAAAAATAGGGTCTCTCTAAATACCAGGAAAAATTAAATCATACAACTAAAATTTACTCAAAGCAGTAAAAGAGTCGAAAAATATGACGGAAATTAAAATTTACATTTACATATATAAACATGTGTGTATAAAGCGGGTTTCGCTAAAAACAAAAGATACACATAGTTTTATTAATATTTAGCAAAAAAAATCAGCATATTCAAAATTAACTAGTACCCAAAAAATGCACACTCTAAATATAGCCAAATCAAATTACATAATTTTTCTAAAAAAAAATGTATATTTGTGCATATTATGCATGTATAAAGCAGTTTTCAAAAAAGCAATAAACTCGCGTAACCCAGCGCGAATTAAAAAGATATTCATAAAAACCGAGCAGCAAATCACCCGAAAAACAATAACAACAAAATAAAAAAACGGGTATAGTTTGCCGGAGGTATGAATAGTAAATACCGGCATAATACATTTAAGATACCCTGTATATCGCTATTAGCAGTAGATAAAAATAATTTAAAAATTATAAATAATCATTGCCGATAAAAAGACGTTTCCAAATATTTTTTAAAACAACGATATAAAAAGATGTAATTTCTCAGTTGTAAAGATGTGGAAGTAAATAATATTGGTAGAAATTTAAAATAAGACGTCATTACCCCGCGCCTTCACCCCACACCTTCGCATCACATATAAGCACAGGGGACCCCACGTGCGGGGGATGTAGGTGACAGTTATAATAGCAGAAAAAATATATTTTTGTTAATTATCGGTAAAAATGAATTTAGCGAACGTAAAAACCGTAGTAAATGAAATAAAATAAACACCTCCCCACAGAAATACAAGCCATTATATTTAACTATTTTTATTTTTAATTTATTAGGTACAGAACGGCGATAAGTATCAACGTACCGCATAAAAGGGTACGTATATCAATTATTTAATATATGATAAAAAGTTCAAACACTTACCCGTGTATACACCATGAATCAGGTCGTTGCATAATGTGGATTTGGAATTTTTTGTAAAAAAAAATAATATTTTGGTAATCTTGCATACCTTCCGCACCACAAACATCCAAATATGCGGTTCCTATAACAAAAATTAATAGTACACGGATTTTCTTAAAAATAAAATACGTCACAAATAAAGGCACATCTAAAATTAAAATAACATTTTTTCCATTTTGTTTTGATTGAAACGATGACATGGTGCTAGCAGCTGAAAGGAAGCGATAAAAATTTTATGTATTTTATAAACAAAATATCTGTTGTGTGTGTGTGTAGAAAAATGTATATTTATGTATTTAGCAAACAAAACCCAAAAATAGCTAAGTATTTTCCATAATCAGGGCGGCAAAAGGGCGATATATGGATTTTAAACTGTGATACTTAATTGATACACTGGCAACAAAACAATTTACCAAATAAGTACCAAAGAACATAAAAATCCGAACTGCATTTTCTCTCACGTTTTTACGGGGCTTGAGACCCTCAAAAATAACAAACGCGGAACATTTAACCCATTTATTATTTTTGGCACGTTTAAAAATGCATAATTAATCACCCTTAATTATGAAAGGGATGCGTCTGTATGTCCGTCTTAAACCCCCACGCTTAAGCCCGCTGCTTACACCCCCCGCCCCGCCGCCAAATATAGGTTAAAAATACTTTATAATTTCATAAAAAAATTGGTATTTATACACAGATAAAAATATGTTGGCATCTTTTATTGGCCGCATCAGGCATCTTTTCATGGCTCTTTTATTATTATTATTATTATTGGCATCTTTTAGTGACTTCGTCAAGCATCTTTTAATGGCTCTTTATGTGGGCATCTTTTTAAGGTCCTTAAGACATCTTTTAATGGTTGTTTTATTATTATTATTGGCATCTTTTCATGGCTTCGTCAAGCATCTTTTAATGGCTCTTGTATTATGTAAATTAAAAACGCCATCTATATGCATACGTAAAAACACCAAGTTTATATCAAGAAATTAAATAACAAATGTCGTTTATAAAAGCTAAACACTGACCCAGTCCAAGTATCTATGCTGGAAGAACTTTTAAGAAGAAATCAAGATGTTTTCTTTTTTCGGTGAATGTTTGGGTTGGTATTGTAGATGATTATCTCATTGGACCTCATTTTTACCCCGAGATTAAATGGTCAAGAATATCGTAATTTTTTGGAATTTATGTTACCTGAACTATTAGAAAATGTCCCGCTGGAAGTAAGAGGAGCAATGTGGCTCATGCATGATGGGGCTCCACCTCACTTCAGCATAGTATCTCGCCAATTTTTGGATGCAACTTTTGGAGAAAACTGGATCGGGCGCGCAGGCCCACAGTCATGGCCCCCAGGTCACCGGATTTAAATCCGTTAGATTTTTTTCTTTGGGGGCATTTAAAGTCCCTCGTTTACAAAACTCCAGTCAACACTGAAGAAGAATTAACCCAACGGATACGGGATTCATGTGATCAGATAAGACATACCCCGGGAATATTTCAACGAGTTCGGCAATCAATGTTAAGACGAGCTAATGTTTGCATTGAGGTTGGAGGAGGGCATTTTCAGCAACTATTATAAGTCTGGTGTTATTTATTGTTTAAATGTTTTTTATTGAGATAAAATTTTAAGTGTAGATTTGAAAATAGGTTTTTCCTGTTCGATTTTTTTTATTTCTAGCGTTACCAATGTGCAACGCCACTGGCAAAACATTGCAATAGTAAATAACGTTATGCAATTAAGTATTTTATGTTTATTTGTCTTATCGCAATTAGTTAATCTGTGAGAAAAATTCAAAAGACGACTGTTGTGTAACTTAATAATCAAAAACATGCAATAAACTGCTTTTATTTTTTTATCTCGCAAACAAAGAGAGATACATAATTTTTTTGTCAAAAATATTGGTTAGGTTGTATTCCGGGACGCCACTGGGCATAATAATTTTAATCTAGTTGGGGCTAAGTTAGCCTCTTACTGCCCTTAATATCACTGTTAAATTTGAACAAAATCGACTGAAAGCTAATTAAGATATTTAGGAAAAACCGATTTTTTTAAAAAGTTTGACACCCTGTATCTTGAAAACGAAGCATTTTTGGACCTATGTTTGTATGAACTTTTCATCTTGAAATGACTCATAGAATCACCTCCTGGAGTTTGGCCACGTACTTAAATAACACCCTGTATATATATATATATATATATATATATATATATATATATATATATATATATATATATATATATATATATATATATATATATATATATATATATATATATATATATGTGTATATATATATATATATATATATATATATACGATATACGATACGATTGCTTATTTATTTTAAAGCAAAAATTGTTTATATTTTTTATTCTTGCTTTTTTACCACGTTGTCGGTGGTACTTATTAGAAGAAATTAAAGTGGCTTTAATTTTTCTTCCCGAAAACGAAGCTAGATACGAAGAAAATTTAGAAGACTAAAAAGCTGCATTTGGATTTTCTTAATCGGAAAAAACTTCGTAAAAAGTCAATGGCATACTATTTTTCTCAATAATATCGGCTGTTGTACCTATTGAGCGGGCGTAAGTAGTATACCAAGCGGGCTACAGTGACACCCTGATGGCATGTTTACATAATAAGTGGTCCAAATACATGATGACGTCACTTTTCATTTTTTGGGGATTTTCAAGACATTTTAGACACTTTTCAGGCATTTCAGTACTTCTTTAGCCAAAGAAATAATCGTCAATGACCAGTGGTTGTTGAAAGGGCCTTATATCGCAAAGTGGTTGAACTATATATTTAATAAATATTTTAAATTAGTTCATTGTTTTCTAAAATTAAAAAAAAATTCTCGAAAAGAGAATGTAAGAAATATAAATAAATGCAAGAAAAAATTTGCAATTAGTTTAGTTAAATCAAAAAGAATTACAAAATAACCTGTTATAACTAACAAACAACTAAAAATATTAAGGAATTAAAACAACAGTTAACATTGTGTACGTTATTTATTTAAAATAAAATGGCCTATACATGTACATTTAATCACGTTTGATTATAAAAGAGACTTTTACTTTTATAAATAGTCTAATAAACAAAAATGTGTCTTGTATACCTTACATTTAAAATAAGTTTTCTTGCTATGGGTAAAAAGAAACTTATTTTGACTGGATACATTACATTAAATAAAAAAACTTTACTACATAGGTCATTTATTACATAAAGAAAATATGAATATGACTTGTATTATCTAATGTTGTTGCGAAGACGCTCTTTTCCTTTTTTTTCCTTGCTATTAAAATAGTGTGATGGTAAATGCTTAGCACCATCATATTTCTTAACAAAAGCGTCATTTTCACATCGTAAACATATTCTGTGTGGCATGTCAGAACAACTTGGACATTTAGGACATTTTAATGTGACTAGCGCAGGCATTTTTATAGTAATAAAAATTTAACAATGTAACGAACGCTTAAATACATTACATCAAATATTCACTAGCAATGGTTTCATCCGAGTCGTAATCACTTTCATTAGCGATCTCAGGTAGGTGGTAGTACTGCAGCGTTTTGCGTTTTGCTGACAAAGTGCGTCCTTTAAATGCACAAAATGTCCTATAAATATCAAATTTACACAGGGGCTGGCGTCTATATTTCCAGATTATACGTTCTTTTTCTGCCGTTTGTTGACGGTGGTGTTAACCATTTTGCTGACCCCGGTAACTTTTCTGCACAGTAAAGACTGGCGGCTAAAGATGTCTTGGAATTGTGATCTTTTATTGTGGTGCTTGTTGTTGTTGTTTTTGTTGCCGATGTTGTTGCTGCTGCTGTCCTGTGCTTGTCAATTGATTTCTGACAAAAGAAGAAATGTTTGAGGCATGAGGTGCAATATACGGTCCCAAACATTAAAAGCTTTACCAAAAAAAAAAAGAAAAAATGCGTTAAAATTATTATCTTTAAAATCTTATTCATAACCCCACGGACGAGTATCAGTGTATAAATAATTAACAACTCTTTTATTATCCGACGGATTAAGAGCCAGTTTCTCTTGCTGAATAGTAAAAGCCTCATGTTTTTTGACACTATTTGGGTTTGTGAAACTTACAACTTTTGTAAATTAAACAGTGTGTTATAATAATCTTTAAATGAAATATCTTTAACTTCCGTTTTACTTATCCCCTAAGCTGTTTTTATAACTCCAAAATTTAAAATAAATGAATCAATTTCGCGTTTGGTATATTGTTTCTTTAGCATTTCATTTACATGTTGTTGTTGCTTTTCAGAATCTGGTAATATTCTTATGGTATACATTTTAGAACGCAAACCAATAAACTCTGTCATTATTTTTCCGTTATTTTTATCTTTCATCAAACCTACAATTTTTTTATTAGCTAATGGAATGTTATACAGGGTGATTTAAAAATCGATCACGAAACTTAAGGGGTGATTCTACTTGACAAAATAAGGGTAGAGCTTCATATAATTTTTTTTCGAAATATCATTCGTTTTTGAGTTACAAGCTGTCAAAGTTCAATTTTTATTTTTGTTTTTTCGCCATATTACATTTATTTTTTAACCAATCTACTTAACATTTGCCACACAAATCAAACTTTGCAGATTTTAAAATTTGAGGATAAAAATACTTTTTTTAATTCTGCCAGAGGGCACTTTACCTAAAACTTAAAATGTATTTATATCATAACTTTTTATTTTGACAGATATCGCAAAGCTGGGGGAGCAAGTTTATAGACAATCAAAAGCTTAAAAATAAGGTACTCTTTATTAAAGTCGATAAACCTCTCCGTTTAGGCACCAATAGACATCAAAGTTTTCATAAATTTCAATCAAATTACGTCCATACATACAGGGTGTCCAGTAACTCAATTCCACAAACTTGACGGGGCGTAAAGAAGAGCAAAATTTAGCAAAAAAGTATCACAGAAAACACTATGTTGTATATACTGAAAAAAACCTTCAATCGTGGAACGGGTTAACAGAACTCTTAAAGGAATGATGTGGAAAGAATTTAGTATACAAGGTTCATATAACTGGTTAGATTTGCTACAAAACATTGTTAATACCTATAATATTAAAAAACAAAGAACTATTGGAATAAAACCTTCTGAAGTAACTAAAAAACATGAAAAAAATTTCTAAGCACTGTATATAGTCACATCAAGATAACCTCTAAAGCAAAACCGAATTTCCAAGTTTAGAGGTGTTTTCGATAAAAAGTGCATGCCCAACTGATCTACTGAAGTATTTAATATTAAAAAGGTACATCTTACAAATCATGTGACGTATTTGCTTGAAAACATCAACAAACAAGATATTAAAGGTGAATTTTATGAACCTCCATTACAAAAAGTTAAGTATATTGACATCTACCTAGTTAAAAAAGTTATCAAACGTAAAAGTTACAAAGTATTTGTTAAATGGTTAGGTTTTGATGAAAAGAAAAACAGTTGGATTAATAGATACAATATTCAATAAAATATTTGATGGTACCGTGTGTAAAGTTTTATTTTTTTACCCACAGCAACAAAAAAATTATTTTAAATGTAAGGTATACAAGAGAAATTTTTGTTTATTAACCTATTTATAAAAGTAAAAATCTCTTTCAAAATCAAACGTGATTAATTGTATATGTAATATAAGCCATTTTATTTAAATAAATAACATACACAATGTTAACTGATGTTTTAATTCCTATATATATTATATATATATTTTTTATTGTTGTTGTTTTATTTTCCTTAAGTTATTATCGTTACGAGATATTTCTTTTTAGTAAACTATAAACTAATTTAAATTATTTATTAAATATTTAGTTAATCCACTTTGCGATATATGGCCCTTTTTCAACAACCACTGGTCATTGATGATTACTTCTTCGGCTGCCCCTCAGGGGATCTCGTCTATAGAGATACGGGCCTGACAACCCCGAGGTACCCCAGTCATGTGTGTGACTGCCCCGTCCTCGTCATATATGTAAGTGCAATCCTTAAGTGTTAGTGACCGAGCTCATGGGATGCATGGCTCAGCACATGTGTCGCAATCGGTACCTTCCAGACACCAGGCGAAATCTGGTCGTAACTAGCCTTACCACAGTATCCAGGCTCTGCTGTGGCTGACTGTTTATTTCCTAGGCTATTCGTGGGAATCGCATGGATTCACGTAAATTTCCCCCATTAGGCGGGTCCAAAAGACCCAGAATAGAGTCTCCTGAAATTTTAAATACTTATGATAAATATTTCTTAATTAAAAGAACTGAAGGATCCTTCAAAGACACTTCACCCTTTCTAATACATAAAGCCCTAGAGCAATATTTTGGCACCCTAACCAGCACAAAAAAACTTAATGATGGTACGTTAATGATTGAAACATTTTCAGAAAGACAATCCCTTTTAGCTCCAAAACTCCAAAAACTTCACAATATGGATGTTAAGACATCTCCACATCCCTCCCTTAATATAATTAAAGGTGTTGTAACATGTTCTGATCTTGGCAATTGCACAGATGAAGAAATATTGGATAATCTAAAGGATCAAGGAGTTGTAAATGTTACAAGAATTCAACAGAAAAAAGACAATCAAATTATTCCCTCTTCCACCTTTATACTTTCTTTTAAAACTCACTCACTCCCTTCCCGTATTAAAGCAGGTTTTTACCCACTTCGAGTTCGTCATCATATCCCTACTCCACTTAGATGCTTCAACTGTCAAAGGTTCGGCCATACAGCAACTAAATGTTCTTTTCCATCACTTTGCCCTTCATGCGGCCACCCCACTCATGAAACTAATAATTGCAACCTCTCACCTACATGCGTTAACTGCAACTCCGACCACTCCCTCGCTACAAAGGATGTACTAAATATAAATATAAATTTGAAATACAAAAGATTCGCACAATTGAAAAATATCCTACTTTGAAGCCAAAAAGAAATTTGCATCAGTAAACCCATCATACGTCACATCCTATAGCACAGTTGCTACCAAACAGGGAAAAACCCAGCTAAAGAACTCAAAACAATTGCAATTCAATGTGATATTACCCCCCTAAACACTCCTCACCATCCACAAGTTCATCATCCTCATCCAAGCCCTCTGACTCCTCCCTCCCACCCACCCGTCCCCATGGCCTCTCTTGTCCTCCCGGACCTCCCTCTCTCACTATCCCCATTACCCCCTCCAAAACCCAACGAAGAAAAATCATCCTCAAAATCCCATCACTCTACAAAAGACACAATTTCCACTTCTGTAATAAAACATACCTCAAAACAAAAATCTGATCCATTTCTAAAACCAAATAAAAACTCCAATAAATCCAATAGAAACACCCCAAACTCTTCCAAAGAATCGCTCTACGATGACATGATCGTAGATGAATTATTAGATCAAAACACAAAAACTTATTGCCTAAACAATCTAAAAAATAGCTATAAAACAAATTCAATCATTTATCTAATTAAGATCCTTTCTTTAAACTGATACCAAAATAATAGATCTTCTATTAACCTATCAATCATCTTCAACCCCTTAATACTACAATGGAACATGTTAGGACTCTTTAATAACTTAGAGGATCTTAAATTACTTATCATATATCAACACATCACCCCTCTATCATATTCCTACAAGAAACAAACCTCCTTCCAAATAAAGACTGCAATATTAAACACTTCACCATCTTGAGAAAAGACCGTATACAAGCTGAAAGGGCTTCTGGATGAGTTGCCCTACTTATTCACAAATCACTGCAACATACACACATACCCCTTACAACCACTATTAAGGCAGTTGCCGCACATATACCATCTCTAAACACAACCTATTGTTCTATATATATCCCCCCTCCTTCCAATTAAATGATATTGACCTACAAGATCTAATTCACCAACTTCCCACACCCTTTATACTTGCTGGTGACTTTAACTCTCACCATCCCTTATGGGGCTCTCACACTACGAATAACAAAGGACAAATAATAGAAAGAATGATTACAGACCATAATCTATCTGTACTAAATTCTGGTTCACACACTTTTATCTGTTCCTCCACGGGATCAAAGTCCTCAATTGACCTGACCCTATGTAGTCCATCAATAGCCCCAACCTACCAATGGGAAATATTGGATGACACACATGGAATTGACCACTTCCCAATACTCCATGGACCGTTGGTTTGGCCTACCGCCCCTCAAATCAAAATAATCCAAGATTTCACAAACGCTGACTGGGAACTATATAGCAATTCAGTCCAATTTCCTTCTTTTCATCCAGACAACATTGACCTCACCATAGAAACATTCATAGATTCCCTTAAAACTGCCTCTGAGTTAAGCATTCCTACCAAACAAATTAACCCACATCGCCCACCTGTCCCTTTGTGGTCAGATGCTTGTAGAACAGCAATTAAAAATAGAAAAACGGCACTAAATAAATTCAAACATAATCCATCTCAAGAAAACTTTATAAAATTTAAACAAGCCAGAGCAAAAGCCAAAAGAATAATTAAAAACGAAAAAACCAAATCCTGGATTAACTTTGTTTCTTCCATCAACTCCTCCACAACTAGTCAAGACATGTGGACTAAAATCAACCGTCTAAAAGGCAAACCATCCAGACTTATAGCTGGCCATTGTCAAAATGGTTCATGGGTAAAAATCCCAAAGATATGTCAAACTGTTTTGCAGAACACTTTCACAACATATCTAAATCCCTTGACACAGACCCTTATCTTAGCAGAAACAAAGAAATCCTTGAAAGAATTAACCTAAATTTTTCTAGCGATACCGATTACTTTTTCCTGAACTTAAATACGCCATATCAAACTGTAGAAATAGCGCACCAGGCCCAGACCAAATACTTACCCCTCTAATTACTAATCTACCAGAACAAAGCCTCTTATTTTTGCTACAAATTTACAACACCATCTGGAACTCACTATGCTTTCCCAACTCATGGAGACACTCACTCCTAATCCCGATACTAAAACCAGGCAAACCTAATTCATCAGTTGAAAGTTACCGTCCCATATCACTAACCAATCATTTATGCAAAATAATGGAAAGAATGGTCAGTTACTGACGCGCCTCATATAATTTCACAAATTCTCTCTCTCTCTCTCTCACTTCTTCGGCTGAAGAAGTACTAAAAGGCCTGAAAAATTCCTGAATTTTTTTGAAAATTCCTGAAAAATGCCCAAAAGGTCACTTCTTGCAGTTTTTCAGCACTTCTTCGGCGCAAGAAGTGACGTCGTCATGTCTTTGGACCACTTATTATGTGCCATCATACCATCAGGGTGTCACTGTAGCCCGCTTGGTATACAACTGGCGTATGTTTTTTGACCAAGTTTAAAGTAAGTACTTAAAAACAAATTTAATTTCAACCAAAGGTAAAAGGGTTTTAGTTCTAATATGTATTTTTGATCAAAAGGATCCAGGCGATATTACGAAGATGAAATGTAATTTTTATGGTTATCATATTTTTTAAATCATTCAATTATAAAAAGGCAGTGAGTTCAGCACGGTCTGATTCTATTTATGGATGAACAAAAGAAAGAATTGGCCCCTTTCTTAAGTGGATTTATAAAATGTGTATTAGGGCAGCGTGCACCATTGTGTTAAAAGTCAGGCTTTGGCAGTAAGCTCGGCTTTAGTCAAAAATTCCCTTGCCCCGTATTATAAGCCCGGCTTAAGAACTACTGAAATCGGCTTACTTCAGCCGTCAAATTTGCCCGCTCATTTATTCTTAAGCCAATTTATCTAACCCTATTTGTATCTGACATAATTTATTTTGGGTCAGAACAGTCACTCTTTACAATACCAATAAATAAATTTCGAATATAAACATTAGGGTGGAATGAAAATCTTTTTTATCGTTTTCGGACAGTCTTCAAAATGTGCCTCTGGATGTACGAACACTCGTGTTAAAATCTGAACTCTTTAACTTTTTATCTTCAGGTCTCTCATTGGCTTGGAATTTGTTTAATATATTTTTTTTCGAGTGAATTAAAAAATCTAAGAATACATATTTTACATAACTCTTAAAGCATAATAATAATATGTTGATAATAATGTTAAAAAAGTGTTTTTAAAAAATATTGTTTAATTAGTATGTCTAAAGGTTTCTTTAACAATTTTAAAACTGCTCGCCTATGGCCAATTTCCGATTAAATATAGCGCGCTGGTAATTAAAAACGTTTATGGACGTACTGGCGCAACCTACGTTATAAGAGAATATTAGAATAGTGTTTAAAAACCATTTATTATAAACATTAAATTAAATGCAGATCAGGAGAGCACAAGTGTATCAACGCATGGCTTACACAACTGTATCAGCTAAATGCAGATACTATAGTATACTACATTACAAGTGTGGAAAATGACTAATTTCACACGAGTGGGAATATTGTTACACGATGCGTTAGCCGAGTGCGACAAACCCACTAGTGTAAGAAAGTGATTTTCACAAAAGTTATGTACACTATTTTTCCTACCACCACAAGTTATGTACCAAAATAAATAAAAGTTGTTTGTCTTCACAAAAAAAAAAACAAGAAAACAATTGAAAACTTTGCATCACTATAGGTGATACATACTTTTCCTTACTGCGATATATTATACTGTTTTAAAATATGTTTATATTAAAAATCACCTACCTAGTAGCTTTTTATCATTTTAGAATTAAAAAGGTCCTCATTTAAAAAATTTTGCATGGCTTTTTCAATGTAAATCCAGTTAACAGCCTGGTAACTCCAAATTTATTTTAAATAACAATGACAGCGATGACAGCTTTATATTATACTTTGCAACACTAGTGTGATATAGGGCATTTTCTATGCATGAAAACAGTGTGCTATTTACTATTTTCACATGTGGTCGTAGGAAAAAAGTATTTTTGGTGGTTAAAAATATTGTACCATTAGTTGCAATAAAGGTATTTTAAAAACCGCACATAAAACATATCACTGTGTCAGATGAACTTGATTAACTAATTACACCAGAGACCGACAGTTTTTTTAGATAAAACTTATTTTCTTTTTTATAAAAGAAATATATGATCCATTCGAATTAAAAAAAGTTAGATCAATAATACTGTTTTGGATTCGGGAGGGAAATGTAAGGATATCTGTTTACTATAAAAGGAACTTTAATCTCCCTTAACATAAAGATTTTTTCTATTCCATTTTAATAACCCTTCCATCCCCGAAGACTAAAAAAATGATAATAATATATGACAAAACTAGATAACTGTAATAGTAATTTATGTAACAAGTGCATAGAGTGATACTTTTTTACGAATGGGAAGTTTGACAGCAAGAGCCATTAGGCGAGAGCGGCAAGCAAATTAGTAAAAAGACACTTTATGCATGTGTTACATACAATATTTTTTCCAAGACCGTATTAAAATTTTCCAAAATACCATTTTATACATGTTTTATTTATCTAAACTTATTAATTTCAATTTTTGCAGTACAGCCATTATATTGCGACAAAAAATCATTGCTTCCCTATTTTTTAAGAGACAATTATCCTCTTCATAACTATGCATTTATACAATTTATTATTACTATTAATTTCCATTAAATTTATTTGCAAACTGTCAAATTTTAAAACAAGTGACACGTGAACTAAAAGAAATAATGACGAAATCAAAGGTAACTTGACCGTTTGGTTCAGTTGCACGGAAAAAAATCGAAAGGTGTTGTGTGCTATAAGAGTGTAGCGCAAAAACTGTGTTAAATATGTTTATTATTGACGTTCTAAGTTTAATTTTTGTCATTAATTTAGGAAACAAATTATGAAAATCAACGAGTCCTAAAGTGTTGTAAGTAAATAATAGTAGCTAACAACAGTAACCAAATATGAATCTTGACTAAATTATAGTAGTATTAAAAACGGTAACAAGAAGTTCTGCTACAAAAGTATTAAATACTACTGCATATTCTTTCACTACAACGTGTACCTAGGGCCTATAGTGCTACACATTATAACAGTGTAGGTTACAATTGCCTGAATATTTACCAGATTTTTTTTCCGCGTGACGTCGCGTTTACTGTTACATTGCATAAATTGATAATAAAGTTTATTGTAGTAGGCATTGAAACAGAAAACTAGTTCAAAATTTAAAAAGCTTCGAAGTATTAAAAAAGTTATTTTTTTACACTTTATATAGTGTACTAGAATGGAGTACTTTAACTTCAAGGTAACGATTAACAAAATAGCATTTTTTTTTAACGGTCGTGGTTTTTTTAAAATTAATTTAACCCTGAACAGTTATATGTTTTTCCCTAGTGCTTTTTATACCTGTATTGTAGTTAATGGTGTAATATTTTTAACTACCAAAGAATACTTCTAGCATCTGCATTTTAACCGAGCAAACCTTGCGTTGATACACTTTAGCTCTCTTGGCCTGCATTTTATTTATTGTTTATAATGAATTGTTTTTAAACACCATTCTAATACCCTCTAATAACGCAAGTTATTGCCAGTACCGCCGTAAACGTCGCCAAATTACATTATTACCAGCGCGCTATATTTAATCGGAAATTGGCCATTGGCGGGCAATAATAAAATGGTTTTACAAAACTTCAGACATACAAATTAGGTAATATTTAAAAATAACCTTCATTTTAAACATATTAAGCTGTAAACATTATGTAAAATATGTATTTTCAGATTTTTTAATTCACTCGAAAAAAATCAATAAACTTAGGATATTTAGCAATTTTCAGGGCCAATGAGGAACCTGAAGATAAAAAGTTAAAGAGTTCAGATTTGAACACGAGTTTTCGTACATCCAGAGGCACATTTTGAAGACTGACCGAAAACGATTTGAAAAAAAATGTGTTTCTGTTCCACCCTAATGAACATATTCTTAGAAATTTTAGATTATTTTATATTGGAGGTGATATTATTATATACATATTTTCCAGAAAACTTTAGCTTTAAACTAATTCCTTTAAGGAATTAAATCAACTATCGTTTTTAACAAGATACAAAGACACAACTGAAAATATTTTGCTGATTCAGAGGGAATTGTAATGAGCTGAAACATTAAATACAGCGTGTCTACTTAAGTTTTGCACCACATGGAAAACTTCTTTATTATTAATTTTACGAAAAAAAGTTATTCCTTATAAAAAGTTCTGCATTGTCTAAAGTCTAAAAAGCAATCATCACATATTAGTTTTTTGCAGTGGTATACGAGGTATATGAAAAATTAGAATTCTGCTCAAGAGGAAAGTACCCTTATTTTCATAATATCGAAAATGTTTATAAGGAAAGATGTTAAGGATTAAAAATAACATTTAAATATGCAAACTTGTTTGTTTTTAAGAAAAACTTTTTGTATTAATTTGTTATGTGTTAAGGGTAAAAATTTTAAGGTTGTACATTAGTACATACTTATTTTGAAATGTAATATGTGAAGAAAGCTTAAGAACTGCCAAAACAGCGAAAAGTCACAAAAAGTTCTTAAAAGCAAAAAAAAAAATCAACAAACCAAAACAAAAACAAACCAATTTTGCATATTTAAAGAGTATTTCTAATCCTAAACATATTTTCCCTATAAAAATTTTCGATATTATGAACTTTTATAAAGAATAGTAAAATTTGTAAAATTAATATTAACAAAGTTTTCCATATGGTGCGAACTTAAGTAGACACGCTGTATATACTTTTAAGTAATAGTGCAAGCAAGAGGCTTTAATTAGAACTACAAAAGATCAATAAACCTCAATCCTTATCCTAGTCAGGCATTACACCATTGGACATAAAATTCAAAAATATGAAAACTACATGTAAATGGCCTTTGTTTTATTTTTTAAATATGACCTTTATGATCAGCTGGGCATTTTCTAAGCTTTTGTTCCCAAAAGACAAGCATTTTTTCCAAGATACTTCTTAGGATGCTGCGACAAACGATTAAAGAAGCGCGGCGCGATAAAGGCAGCTTATTACAGTAATGTTAAGCTGCTTTAGTCGACCGCGAAGTCGTCCAAATCTTTTTCAGATACCAAATTTTTAAATTTATTTAACTTAAATATTTCAAATTTATTATAGTCTCTAGTTCCAATTTAATAATAAGATATATTGATAAATACTATGGTTAATTTTTGTAACGTATTTTTGCCATCAAGAGACAAAATCGGCCTTGTTATTTTCAGGTATATTTTTTATTTGATAATTATTTGGTTAGTTAAGTTTAGGGGTGGCTAATTACATAAAAGTTTGTAAGATCTTATCTTGATTTAATTTCAAGACAAGAAATTTCCTAACCTATAATAAAAAGTTATAAAAAATAATTCAAAGGTCTTAAATTTTCCTAAATCAAGACAAGATTTGTTGTCTTGCCCATCCCTAATTGAGTTTATTCTTTCGTGACAAATTTTTACTTTAATCTCTTTTCTTGTTTATTTTTAAACACAAACTAGATTTTTTTTTATTAAATAAACGCATACATTAAAGCCTGCACCAAAAATAACAAAAACCTACTTTAGGGTAAAATTAATACGTTTGAACTACATGCAGAGCTTATCAAAGCTGCCTTAACTTTTTACGGTGCAAACCATTTTAAGAAAAGCCAAGTTTAAATATTGTTACAAACTTTCAAAAATGTG
>JACEGR010004135.1:0-91915 GCA_014170235.1 Listronotus bonariensis
ACTCTTTGAGGTACGCTGGGACAAAATTTAAACCACCAAAAAATTGTCCCATCCGGTACGTTGGAGTGCAATTTAACCCACCTAATCTTTTAATATTAGCGTTTCAGTATCACGGTTTATTTTTTGTCCCGCGCTCCTAAAAAGTCAGGTCAAGACATGTTTGTAATAAAAAATATTTAGGAAAAAGATTTGCGTATTAGTAGCGACGGTAAATTCATTTGATTAGTGTTGTTTCCAAGGTGTGTTTTGCGGCGTAATTAAGGTAAGTTTTAAACAATTTCTATTTATATTTTGCTTAGTAAATTTGATGGTATGCATTTTATTAAAAATTTTATTACCTATTATTACAAAAAACTAATCAAATGTCCATATTTCCACCCCATTTTTACATCTTTTTCCAATGTTTAAATTTCATCCCACCGTACATGAAAGGTGTGTTTATTTTAGACATGGCCCATAAAAGCTTACGTGATCCTTTGCCATTCAGGCTAACAAACATGACTGAGAAAGAGCTTTATGAAATGTTGGATGAGAGTGATAAGGAGTATATGGATATTCCTTCTGAAGGTTCGGACAATGACTCTGAAGGCGAAGATGTTCCTGAAAAGGAAAACATGTCTGTGGAGTCAGATCTGTTGCCAATTATACTGGATTCCGAGGATGATAACCAACTAGAAGATTGGGATGATGAAGATCTGGTTCCGTTGGCGCATATTATAGGAAAACCAAATATGAATGTAGTTTGGAGCAAAGTCAGCAATATAGATGCCCCAGTAGCTTTCATACAGGCTGCGGGTGTAACGAATCGTATAAAAGGTATGAAAGATCCCTCCCCCTTTGATCTTTTTAAGTGTTTTATGACAGATGAAGTCTTGGATCTTATCGTGTTCCAAACTAATTTGTATGCGGAACAAAATTACTTAAAAACTGGTAAAACATATACTAAAACTGATAAAGAAGAGATCATGGTTTTTATTGGCATAAACCTGCTAATGGGAATAAAAAAACTGCCGTCCTACAGGGATTATTGGAGTACGAATCCAATGTTACATGACCCTTACATAAGTAGACTTATGAGAGTGCATAGATTTGGTTGGCTTCTGAGTAACGTTCATCTAAATGATAATTCTATGATGCCCGAAAAGACTTCAAAAAATTATGATAAACTATATAAGGTTAGACCATTTTTAAAAATCATGCGACAAAATTTTAAATTGTGTTTGAACCCACATGAGACTTTATCCATTGACGAGTCTATGATCAAATTTAAAGGCCGCTCTTCTATTAAACAATATATGCCGGGAAAGCCAAAAAACGTGGTTATAAAGTTTGGATGATTGCTGATAAAACTGGATATTGTTTAGATTTTGATATTTACGTTGGCAAAACTGGTAATGAAGTTGAAAAAAGTTGGGTAGCCGAGTTGTTAAGCAACTTACAGCTGACCTTGAAAATAAATATCATCGAATATATTTCGATAATTTTTTTAGTAGTGTAGAGCTATTAAGTGAACTATATGAAAAGAAGATATATGCTTGTGGTACAGTTCGAATTTCTCGAAAAAATTTGCCTAATTTTTGTCCAGATAAATCACTAAAACGGGGAGACAGTGAATGGTTTACCAGTAATGTTCATGTATCCGCTTTCAAATGGTATGACAAGCGTATGGTTTATTTACTTTCAAATTTTCACGACCCTAAAGATACTACAGAAGTGAATAGGAAATTGAAAGATGGAAGTTGTACGTCAATTGCTTGTCCACAGGTTTTGGTAGATTATAATAAGCATATGAATTGTGTGGATAAGTTTGATCAATTAAAAACCGTATACGAAATTGATAGGAAAAGTAAGAAATGGTGGCACCGAATTTTTTTTCTTTTTGGATACAGCAGTTGTTAATGCGCATGTGATACATAAGTTATTAGATTTGCCGACAAAAATGACCATGAAAGATTTTCGTATGAAAATTGTGGAAGAATGTGTGGCTACCAAATTGGTTGCTAGTATGTCCCTACCCATGGAGCTGCCAATACCAATAAAAAAAAGAAAATTATCTCAGACAGAAGCTGTCCGATTTACAGAAAGTGCCCATCAGCCTATTCGTACAACCCGAAGAAGATGTTCAAACTGCAGCACAAAAGAGTTTGAAACAAGGACAAACTGGATGTGCAGTGTTTGTCATGTCCCACTATGTTTAGGAAAAAACAAACAATGTTTTCAAACCTATCATAGAAAATAAATTTGATTATCGTATTGGCCATTCTCGTACAGTGGGTCAAAATATAACCCACCATTTTTTTATATAAGCAAGTTTTTTTAATTTTTTTGTTATGGTAATTTCATACTTACGTTTCTATCTCTAAGGTTAAACATGTTTTGTTAAAAATATCAATAAATTTTTTTCTGTACCTGAAGGGTTTTTTTAACACGTTTCTCCGTACCGGAAAGAGTTAAAACGTCTCAATATTAATTATTTTTATCTTTGAGTAGTGCACTAGTCCGTTTAAATTTAAAGGTACAGTGACGGAATTAAAATCTCTTACACCTAATTTTTTCCCAGTGTGATGTTGGCTTTTGCGTACCTGGATCACCTAGAAATATACCTTTCTTCACCAATTGTTATCTGTCACACATTTTAAATTTATATTATTTTACTTTTTTTAATTTTGAAAAATGAATGAACTAGAGAAGGCGAGAGTAATTACTCTATTCGAAGAAGGTGTATCTCTGGGAAGAATAGCTCAACAAGTTGGGAAACCAAGAAGCACTATTCAAAGCCTCAGAACTAAATGGGAAAATACAGGATCATTGGAGATAAGGGCTGGAAGTAGTAGAAGAAAAATTTCAAGCGAAAATCAAGATAATGATCTGATAGATTTTTTGCGAAACAATCCATTTCAGAGAGCTGTAGAAGCACACAACCAAACTAATTTTCCTGGGACATACAGTGAGAACGGCAAGAAATCGTATTAGGCCAGTGTTTTTCTTTAATATTTAAATAAAATAAACTATATATTTATTTTGGAGTCATGTATTTTATTGAATATTAACTAGATGTGGGAAAAAGGTAAAAAGCCAAGATTACCACAATATTGAAAATTGACATGAGTAAAATGTTAACCTAAGTGTACGAAATTTTATTTTCGTCACTGTACGTATCCACCAAAGGAACATTGGGAAACTTTTTTGTTTATGTTGTATGTTTCCAAAAAGTTCCATATTGTTCCGATAAGTTGGTTATTGTTGTAGCAACAAAATAAAAATATTTCTGTGTTTCGTATTTCCATTTCAAGTCGGTAAGATCAAAGAAAAAGTTGAAACAAATTTAGCTTTTGCTGCGGTGGAGACATTCAATTCCCAGTTTTTGCGAGGTGTGGACTTTTAAGGCAATGTGAAACGTAGAAAACGATAAACAAAACTAAACCTGTTTCTAATTTTAGCTGCTTTAGTATAGACAAAAATTGAAGCCTGTTGACATTTGTTTCACAATTTTGAAACACAGAATAACACTTAGTAACAAAAAAGTGTCTCATTGTTGCTTCGGTGGTTACGTACCTTAATTGATTAAAGTGTCCTAAACTAAACTTTATTATCAATGTATTTTTTGGGCAAAACCTTTTTTAATTGTACCTGTATCTGTAAAATAGTTCCATATTGAACATTCTTAATTTTTTCGCACAAAAACCTTTCCTGCTCTAGTTGATCCCAATAGAGCTAAATGTAGCGTCAACTTATGCATTTCTTTTAACATATATCTGTAGCAGCTTCGAACTTTCCACTTGCTTGCTTGCTACCCGAGGAGACTTTTTTCATTAAAACCTTTAAATCTCCGTACGTATTTATAAGTTACCTCCCACTTCATTAAGACACCCACGATACGTTATTACTTAGGCATTAAGTCTGCATGGAATTTTAAGTTAGCCAGTTTAACTTACAAGATAACTATCCCAGGTGTCCCTCTCCGATTTGAATAATACTCCAATATGTTGTAGTATATCAAAATATAAGAGAAAGTATTTTTTTATCGGCGATTTAACACTTTTAAGAGGTAACATGTACCCTTAAAATCTACCCTCAAAGTAGTTCTTTTTTAATACCTTAAAACCGAAGTGAGATAACTTCACGAAATTAAAACCATAATTTATTTATCAAAAATTCTTATCTTCTACTCATTTTTCTTAAGATATTTTTTAAGACATTTTTCTCAAAATCAATTAAACTACCCTAAAATTACTTACTTTGTATTATTTAAAAAAAAAAATTATAAAAAAACTGTTGGTTAAACACCTGTACCCTAAATAATTTTTGCAGTTCAACATCTGTGGTTTAAGCTAAAGATTTCGCAAATTGAGACAATAAGACATACTCCGCAGCAAGAACAAGAAGAGCTATTCGTCTCATTAATGATCCTTCACTTACAGAAAGGCTTCCCTCTCTTGCCCATCGTCGGGCTGTGGGGGATTTATCGCTTTTTATAGGTACTTCCATGGCATGTGCTCTGAAGAATTGCCCAGTATAGTTCCTCCACTCACGGTTCCCAACAGAGAAACTCGTGGTTCCGCGCGTATGCATCCCTATACGGTCCAACTGGACAGGCCCCGAACTTCCCACTTTGTTCGTTCTTTTATCCCTAGAGTTTCTAGATTGTGGAACCTGCTGCGCGCGGAGGTCGTCTTTCCTTCCCCCCAAATCTTCAAGTATTTAAGTCCCATGTCAACAAACTCCCTCTTACCTCGCTTAAGACACCCACGGTACGTTAGTATTTAGGCTTTTAGCCTTCGTGGTTTGTCCAAAAATAAAAAAAATTAAAAAAATATAAATTGAAAGCAATAAATTACAAATCATCTCACTTATGAGGCATTTCAACCGTGAACAGTTTTCTTCAACGAAAGCCCTTAAATCTTAAACACGTAAAAAACAAAATCAATCTCGCCAGTCTAGTCAATAGTGTAACCCCTACCATTTTTGGCACAATGTTTAAAAATTGCACGTAAAACATTGTGGTAAACTTGTCCGACAAAAGAAGTGACGCGTTCGCCCAGTCCGACACCCAAAACATGTCAAAATTGACAGTGGGTTAAAGCGCCGCTACTATTTATGGAGGTATGAATATTCGTGGTAGACTCGTGAAAAGGAACCCCCGTAAAAAGATTTTAAAAGGGTTATTATCATGAAGTCCACTTAATTGCAGGCCCAGACACTACTATTTTGTATTGTTAAAAAAAAAGAGTATTTTAACACCTGTAACTCAAAGAATTTTCACATTTCTGCATCTGTGGTTTAAGCTAAAGACTGCGCAAAATGAGACAACAACACACTCCGCAGGAATTTATAAATTGAAAGCACTAAATTACAACGCATCTCACTTATGAGGCATTTCAACTGTAAAGAGTGGCCATTATTCTTCCACAAAATCCCTTAAATCTTAAACACTCAAAAAACAAAACCAATCTCACCAGTCTAGTCAATAACCCTTGCCATTTTTGGCCCAACATTTAAAAATTGCATATAAAACTTGTGGTAAAGTTGTCTGACAAAAAAGGTGACGCGTTCGCCCAGTCCGACACCCGAAATATGTCAAAATTAAAAGGCTGGGTTAAAGAGCCGCTTCCATTTATGGAGGTATGAATATTCGGGGTAGACTCGTGAAAAGGAACCCCGTATAAAGATTTTAAAAGGGTTATTATCATGAAGTTCATTTAATTGCAGGCCCAGGCACTATTATTTTGTATTATTTAAAAAATGAGTATTTTAACACCTGTAACCTAAAGAATTTTTACATTTCTGCATCTGTGGTTTAAGCTAAAGATTGCGCAAATTGAGACAACAACGCATACGCCGCAGGAATTTATAAATTGAAAGCACTAACTTACAACGCATCTTACTTATGAGGCATTTCAAACATGAAAAGTGGCCATTATTCTTCCACGAAAGCTCTTAAATCTTAAACACTTAAAAAACAAAACCAATCTCGCCAGTCTAGTCAATAGTGCAACATTCGTCTGCTTGTCTATCCGTCCATCCGTTTTAGTCTTTCGTTTCTCGCATCAGTGGCCCCGAACCTTGCACCTGGCGCACTTGAAATATTATTCACCTTTACTCGTTTTTTTCAAACCTCTTACGTTTGTTCTTTTCGCTTCGTTCACTACGAGGGCCTAGAGGGATTTAGTGGGAAACAGAAAAATTGTTTATACCGGGTTACAACATATTCACTACCACCAAGCTTTTCTTTAAATAAGAACATTGCGCTTTTAAATTTTAGGATGATATACTTACTAAATAACTAATAATAGGCTACGCATTTTAGATACAATTGCATCTACCTATCAGTTTCAATTTACCCGGAAGTGGCGGGCGGAAACTTTCATTTAAAACGTAATAATTACACCCGTCAATTTTTTTTTTCTGTTCTCTTGCCTAAATTTTAATTCTAGACATTGAAAAACACTAAGAATTTTATTTTTAGTTCTTAAAGTTGGTTTCTGTCTGATTCACGTCGATAAGTAAGTTTGTTATATGTCATATAAGAGTGCTTGCAAACAAATACAATTTAAAAAAAATATGGTACGCCATTGCTTTTAAAAAAGTATTTTTTAATCAGAATTTATTTTGCTAGAAATTTAACCTCTTGACTTTTTGTTTTTCCGACTCACCGTTTTCACGTAAAAACTGAAGATAGGGCACCATCATACTAGTAGTAGAAAATAATTTCGTTATATCAAAAATGCCTGAAAACGGCTTTTATTTTTATACGCAAAAATGGTGCATTGGGGTAAAAGAAGGTCAAATTTCTTTGAAAGTAAATGAAGGTTTTAATTTTTTTTTTTTAAGCAGTGTCGTACGATATATTTTTTACACCCTGTAGCTTAAAAGTTAAGAGGTTTAGGACATAAATTCATATGAAATTTAATTCCAAAAAAGCCAAGATATTCTGTCCTGTATTTTTAGCCAACAAATATATTACACCTTTTATAAAAATCAGTGGTTCGGCCAAAAATTTAAAAAATTGCTCTAATATCTACAAAAGTAAGTAGTTTTTCCTTAGCTTTGGCGTAGAAAAAACAAAATTTAACATGTAGAAATCAGACCCAGAACTCGTGTTGACCTGCGTAATACTAAAAAATTTGAGGTAATAGTTCGTTAGCGGTTTTTGCTATTATAAGAGATTTTTGAAAAATTCTTTTCAGGGCGTTTCTATAGGTCGATTATGACACAAATCTGTGGGCGCGTTTTCCAAAATCCATTTCTATAATTTATTATTAATAAAAACATATTTACGGGTTGGTGGAGTGAACAGGGGTGCTGGGTGGGGACGAAACAGTAGAAATCCTACATTAAACGCCCAAAAACAGTATTTCACAGTACACACCGCACTTTCTGTTTACAAAAATGTCCAAATAATTGTTTAAAAAAATTAAAAATAAACAATAGTACATCAACAATCCCGGCATGGCTGTCACTGCATAAAAATTGCAATAGAATTGTAAATGTCTTGCGATGTTGCCAAATAAGGTGAGAAAGTGTCAATAGCTTAGAAAAAGGAAGATACAGGACAAAATTCATATGAAAAATTAAGTTATTCCTTCTGCCTATTACAATTTGTAGAGAAAAAAGGAAAATACCTAAACATAAAGAAGGAGGCATGGTGGATAATCCCTGAAATAGGCTTGGTGTTAATTCTTCATAAGAAGTTTGGCAACGCTGCTTCTATCAAGACTGTCATTTTCATAATGACGAACTTCATGTTATCAACTGACCAAAATGAATGCGCCTATTTTCCTTCTTTAATTAATGGCGGACGAGATGTGTGGGATAGTTTTTCAAAAAATTTAATACTTTTCAAAATTAATTTACATTTTTCATGGGCCCCGACTGCAGTGTATTAATGTTTTCTCGTGTTTGACGTTGGATTTATACTGTTTTGCCCCACCCAGCACCCCTGTTCACTCCACCGTCCCGTAAATATGTTTTTATTAATAATAAATTATAGAAATGGATTTTGGAAAACGCGCACACAGATTTGTGTCATAATCGACCTATAGAAACGCCCTGAAAAAGAATTTTCGAAAATCTCTTATAATAGCGAAAACCGCTATATCGAACTATTACCAAATTTGAAAGCAACATTTTTTTATTATTGAAAATAAAAGGCTTTATAGTAATTCTGTTGTCACCGTAGATAACACACATTTAGACCTGAAGTGGCTAGAAGCATTTTTCGGATTTTTACGACCTTGCGCAGTAAATACTAAAGTATGGGCACACCGTGCTCTCAGTACACCATCTTTAGCTACTGTACTTCGAACATGCTTCGAACGGGAAACCCAGACAAGGCGTTAATACATTCTTTCCGATAATGCAAATGGTCTGTTTAGCGTCTGCACGTCCACCCCCGAGATGACTGGTACCCAAGCGCAGAAACACATTGTTTTGATTATGAAAGTAACTTTTGTTTGGGGACTCTTTGTTTGACCTCCGGACAGTGCGGACATGCGTAGAGGACTACAAAGTTCTTCCCAGGGTGGTGGTTAGAGGTGCCGTACGGACGTTTTTACCTTCGGAGATCAAGGAAAGATTCACGCTAAATTGACGGCATCTTTCTTCTGGATCTAAGCGCTGTGAGCGAAGATTCCTATAAGCTGATGGTATCCTGTTTGGTGGTGAACACGAGGTATTTCTCAAATGGCGGGAAATAGATGGGCGTGCCATGGGAACTGTGAGTAGTGAAAGTGACAATTTATGCATTGCATGGATTGTAGAATTATTTTTGTTTTCTTTTTGGAATTTCTGGGAGCTACGAGCTCAATTACCCAGATTTTCCGGAGACGAAGCTCTGGAAAGCATAGTCCGAAAGGGGGAGAGTGGTGGATTGGACCTGAGGGGACCAAAACCAAGAAAACAAAAATAGAATAGAATAGAATAGAACTTTTGTTAGGCGCAAGTAATATCATTGAAAATCCATCTAGATCAGTGGTTTTCACCCAAAATAATTATTATCCATAGGTAAATTTAGATTTTCACCTAATTTTTTTGGAAGGCTTGTTTCTCCTTGGCTGCACTTGTGCTCTTGACTGGCTCAAGTTTCTCTCGCACCCGTATTTAGCTTTACCGCTGTTTTAAAGCCGCTTACGCTTGTTCGTTCCACTTCGCTTTTTATCTTCGTCTCGCATGCATGTTCTTCGCTTATGTACCCTCTAGTTATACACATCTCTTAGCCGTGATCGAGAAATTTATTTTGCACATCTTTGATTTATTGCATTATGCACAGTCGTAGCCGGTATTTACCTATATTTTTAACAAAGGCATCATTGTTGCGAGTTGTATAACATTGTAGAAATGTTTAAAAATCTTGATGGGAAGGAAACCGAGAAGGAAACAAAAGGTTGCGTTAAACACAATGTTTAGCTTAAGGCAACTTCAATATTTTTAGCAATAATGTTGCTATTCGTACTAATAAAAGAGTAAAGTCGAGCTAATAAAAGTGTAAAGTAATAATTATGTGTTTATAGCAAACTTACCACTCCTTGATTAAGTTTTTTTTTATCGTTACGGTTTTATAACATTCTTCCCACCAAAAACATAAATGTAGAAAAGGTGATCTTAGTTCAATACTAAAATTATGCTTGACTGTGGGCTTCGCCGTAAAAAATGGAGATCTACTTAAATAAATTGTTGCAATTGTTATAAGTATCCAATAAAACAAAGAAATAGTGTTTCATGCTTGCTCATAATGTTACTTTGCTCCAATAATTACATATTCTAATTTTGTAAAGAACTTGGCACTCCTTGATATCTCCAAGATCAGTTTCATGAAACTTTTGGATACTGAGTTTTTTTTTAGATAAGATTTTGCTTAAAGGTTAAAAATAAAGGTAGATTACTCTTGGAAAAAATTATGTTTTTTACGTTTATGCGTACCCTGTATACGAAATCAACATTTTCTCTTTGTGAATCATATTTTTTACAAGCAAAAATGTTTATAAAAAGTAACTTTTTCTAAAAATACCTTTTCTCAAAAATTATTTTTTATTTCAATCCAGAGTGGCATGATAAGGTCAAAATGGTTTATTTCAAGTCAAGTAGCCATGGAAAAATAAAATTAATCGTCTTTTGTTTTTACGTCTTCTTAGGGCGGAGTCAAAGTGCAAAATCCTATTTACAGTCATAACTCATTTTTTTTTTCAAATAGAATAAAGGTGGCTCATTAGCATATCCTAAAAGAGCATTTTATTTCGAATAATTTGACACCACATTGGCTGTATTTTAAGAAAGGTTTGCATGCAAAACTTGTAATAAAATGACTCACGGTACATCGTTATACTGAATCCGATTCAACCGATCTGATAAAACTTAATCCGAAAAAAACGGCGATATACACGTTTCAGATTGAATAAAGGATTGGATTGAACGCCATAAGTCAATCCTGTTTTACAAGCGATTTGAATTGTGTTCAGTCGAATCGGAGGTTAAGTTTATACAATATTCATGGTTTTGGTAAAGGTTTGAAACTGACAGTTAAGTAAAAGAGCTGATAAGTGCTGAAACGACATAGAAATAAAATAAGCTTAAATATTTGCTAAAATATTGTGATCGTGTTTCTTTAGGGGTTTGCGTTATTATTTTGTCTTATTTTCTGAAATTAAATGAAATTTAATAAAAAAATATCACAAAAGTAAGGTTAGAAGTTTGTTTTTATTAGTTTGCTCTCTTTGTCATTGTATATACTTTTCTTTGTAAAATTTAAAAGAATTTAGAACCGGATTATTTGCATCTGATAAATTCTAGGACGAAGGGCACGGTATTTGGTTCAACGGCGGTGGTAAACGGGGCGCAAGGCCTTCACTAAAGTTTTATTGAACAGGTAAGTGGGGCGCAGGAATCTTGGGGTCAATAAAATCGTAAAGGTTAACGGGGCGCAAATGTTTTCTTTAAAGTAAAGGTATTGAAATGAAATGTTGGAAATTTTTGTAGGCTATTAAATCTTTTCCACTCACACACACAAAGTCATTTGTTAAATAAAACAGTAGATAGGGCAGCAGGTACTAAAACTCTGACAATATTCCCTGAGAATTAGCATTTCTAGTAGTGTGCATAAAAGTTATACGGTCTTTAAAATTCCTTTTATTCAGTTTAAACGAATGAACGGGTTGAGTATAAATTATGCAATCGGATGGCGAGAGTATTCGATGACATCACGATATAGTGCTTTGTTTTTCTTTGTTTATTTATTTCCATTGTTGGTCTCTTAAGAATCGAGTTACGATGTTGTTTTTTTCAATGATTTCCTTATTTGGAGCTGATAGATTTATGAATGGAATATTTACGGTTGAATGGGGTATTCGTCAATGTTAGACACAAAAATGATTTCCATGTTCTTGTGAAGAGTAGTTGATTTAAAAAAATTAAATCCGTTAATTCCGAGGTTAATTCACAATACACTATATTGATAAATAATTCCACTTTTTTCTTCCATCGGACGGTTATACCAGGTGTTTCTCACGGGTGGTTCCCCCTATATTTTCTTATCTTTTACAATAGAAAAATAAAATTTGGTATATAGTTTTATGACATATTTATGGATTAATTAATTTATTTACTTGTTTTCTATAACTTTCGGTTTAACCGGAAATGACTGCTACTTTCAAATTTTAAATGGCACAACCGGTATATTATATCTTATTCCAATGGAATATGACATTCTAAATACAATGACACCTCAGAGGTAACTTTGTTTTGTACCTCTGCTGTCAATTTTTAATTTCAATCTAGAGTGCTATGATTAAGCTAAAGCGGAGTCAAGTAGCCATGGCAAAATGAATTAAATGGGTTTTTGTTTTTACGAGTTCCTAGGGCGAAGTCAAAGTTTGCAAAAACCCAATTAATGGTCATAACTCCTTTTTTAATGGAACTATAGGGTAGCTCGTTAGCATATCTTTAAAGACCATTTTATTCCGAATAATTTGGTACGACATAGGCAGATTTCGAGCAGGACTTTTTCTACAGAACACATTATAAATTCATAATGTTGTCATAAATCCATATTATCATTTGGTATAATGGTTAGTTTAAAATCTATGACTAAGGGTACATCGTAAAAATCAAATCCTATTGGACGGATCGCATTGAACCAGGACGGAGGTAAATGGGGCGCGAAAATATCTCCTTTACCTGCACGCCTGTAAGGTTACGTTTATATCATAGGCAAATGGGGCGCCAGCCCCTTTCCGAGAGGGGGTGTGGGTCAGGGCAGGTAAGAATTCCTATAATTGGCACTAATAATTTGTATACCACTTAATCAGTTCAGTTCTCATTGTAATAGTGAATAGATGTGCGAAAAGATTTCCGCTCAAGATTTTAATAGTGAGAAAATGTCGGTATCAGTAATTGAAAGTGTGAGTGGAAAAGATTTAATAGCCTACAAAAATTTCCAACATTTCATTTCGATACCTTTACTTTAAAGAAAACATTTGCGCCCCGTTAACCTTTACGATTTTATTGACCCCAAGATTCCTGCGCCCCACTTACCTGTTCAATAAAACTTTAGTGAAGGCCTTGCGCCCCGTTTACCACCGCCGTTGAACCAAATACCGTGCCCTTCGTCCTAGAATTTATCAGATGCAAATAATCCGGTTCTAAATTCTTTTAAATTTTACAAAGAAAAGTATATACAATGAAAAAGAGAGCAAACTAATAAAAACAAACTTCTAACCTTACTTTTGTGATATTTTTTTATTAAATTTCATTTAATTTCAGAAAATAAGACAAAATAATAACGCAAACCCCTAAAGAAACACGATCACAATATTTTAGCAAATATTGTGATCCGCTCCGCTTTAGCTTAATCATAGCACTCTAGATTGAAATTAAAAATTGACAGCAGAGGTACAAAACAAAGTTACCTCTGAGGTGTCATTGTATTTAGAATGTCATATTCCATTGGAATAAGATATAATATACCGGTTGTGCCATTTAAAATTTGAAAGTAGCAGTCATTTCCGGTTAAACCGAAAGTTATAGAAAACAAGTAAATAAATTAATTAATCCATAAATATGTCATAAAACTATATACCAAATTTTATTTTTCTATTGTAAAAGATAAGAAAATATAGGGGGAACCACCCGTGAGAAACACCTGGTATAACCGTCCGATGGAAGAAAAAAGTGGAATTATTTATCAATATAGTGTATTGTGAATTAACCTCGGAATTAACGGATTTAATTTTTTTAAATCAACTACTCTTCACAAGAACATGGAAATCATTTTTGTGTCTAACATTGACGAATACCCCATTCAACCGTAAATATTCCATTCATAAATCTATCAGCTCCAAATAAGGAAATCATTGAAAAAAAACAACATCGTAACTCGATTCTTAAGAGACCAACAATGGAAATAAATAAACAAAGAAAAACAAAGCACTATATCGTGATGTCATCGAATACTCTCGCCATCCGATTGCATAATTTATACTCAACCCGTTCAGTCGTTTAAACTGAATAAAAAGGAATTTTAAAGACCATATAACTTTTATGCACACTACTAGAAATGCTAATTCTCAGGGAATATTGTCGGAGTTTTAGTACCTGCTGCCCTATCTACTGTTTTATTTAACAAATGACTTTAAAGTAAGGGTGTTAGTAAATTAATTTTTTAAGAGTGGTCCCTTCAAACTAAATAAAAAGGAATTTTAATAACCGTATAACTTAAACTTTTTCCTACGACCACTTGTGAAAATAGCAAATATCACACTGGTTTCATGCATAGAAAATCCGTTATATCACACTAGTGTTGCAAAGTACTTTACAGCACTAGTGTTGCAAAGTACTTTGCAACACTCGTGTGATATATATTATGATGTCATTCTAAAAACTGCTATTGGTTTTGCAAGTGACATATTTATTGTAGTTACAGTAAAAATACTTTTTAACCTTAAACAGTAGAACCCAAATTAGCGAAAATCATCTTATTAACGTTAAGTTACCACACAGTATAAGCTTTCTTCTAATATTAAAAGAGTAATAATAAAATTTTCGAAAAAATAAAAACATTAACAAAAATAGACATAACCACAAAATACAACTTTCACTGACTGCTCGCTCAGTGGCACAGTGTTGTCAGGTAAGTAGATCAAATTAAAAATCTTCCTCCTACCTTTGAGCACGCACTCTATAGAGGCAGCCTTGCCGCTTGACCGTTTGGCCTAAAGCGCCATAGAAAAAACTCCTATAGATCAAATTCCTTTCTTTCTGTCTTCGTGTACTCAAACAACTAGTTAAATCGTTTTTTATATCCCTTAATTAAACCTGAGGCTAATACACACTTTATGAATCCACTTTCTTTTATCCATTCATAAATAGAATCAGACCCTTCCGACGTTGCCAAATGCTTTCCATATTTTGCATGGTATAACGGACGTTTAGTAGTCGTTTTTTCTTACTTTTAGGACTTTAGGTTATGCATTTACAATTTTCATATTTTTCTCAAAATATGAGAAAAAATGTAATTTTTACTTAATTTTACATGTGATGTTCAGTTTCATTAACTCGTTTTACCAATTTTACCCCGCCCAGCACCCCTTTTCACTACCCGGTCCCGTAATTTCGAGCGTAATTTGTTTCCTGATAATTTTTAAAAACGGAATATTTTGGATATGCGCCACTTACGTTTTCTAGGAAGAGTGTCCTAAATATGTAAGTATCAATAATATAAAAAAAAGCCTTAAAATAGCAGAAAACCGTATTAAACTGTTACCGTTATTACCTAACCAAACTACAATGTTTATTAACTGAGGGCCTTTTTAAATTCCAAAATAATAAAAATTATGTAATGCTTCTAGGTAGGTGATTTTCGATGTAAAAATATTGTCAAAACAGTATAATATAGCAGTGAGGAAAAGTACATATCACTCTAGTGTTACAAAGTAAAAATCACCCTAGTGTTGCAAAGTTCTCAATTGTTTTCTATTTTGTCTGTACCTAAAGACAAACTTTAATTATTTTTTTGGTGAATAATTTGTGGTCGTAGGAAAAATAGTGTACAGTACTCGTGTGAAAATTACTTTCTTACACTCATTGGGTTTGTCGCACTCGGCTAACGCCTCGTGCTACAATATTCCCACTCGTGTGAAATTAATCATTTTCCACACTTGTAATGTAATATACTATTATGCACACTATTAGAAATGCTAAGTCTCAGGGAATATTGTTTTAGTACCTGCTGTCATATCTACTATTTAATTTAACAAATGAGGTTGAAATAAGGGTTTTAGTAAATTGGTTCTTGATTAAGAAAGGAGTCCGTTCAAACTGAATAAAAGGAATTTTAAAAACCGTATAACTTGAACTTTTATGCACACTACTAAAAATGCGAATTCTTAGGGCATATTGTCAGAGTTTTAGTACCTGCTGCCCTACCTACTGTTTTATTTCACAAATGAATTTGAAATAAGGTTGTTAGTAAATTGGTTCTTGATAAGAAGAGTGGAGTCCGTTTAAACTGAATAAAAGGGATTTTAAAAACCGTATAACTTGAACTTTTATGTACACTACTAAAAATGCGAATTCTTAGGGCATATTGTCAGAGTTTTAGTACCTGCTGCCCTACCTACTGTTTTATTTCACAAATGAATTTGAAATAAGGTTGTTAGTAAATTGGTTCTTGATAAGAAGAGTGGGTCCGTTTAAACTGAATAAAAGGGATTTTAAAAACCGTATAACTTGAACTTTTATGCACACTACTAAAAATGCGAATTCTTGGGGCATATTGTCAGAGTTTTAGTACCTGCTGCCCTATCTACTGTTTTATTTAACAAATGAGGTTGAAATAAGGGTTTTAGTAAATTGGTTCTTGATTAAAGAAGGAGTCCGTTCAAACTGAATAAAAAGGAATTTTAAAAACCGTATAACTTGAACTTTTATGCACACCACTAAAAATGCGAATTCTTAGGGCATATTGTCAGAGTTTTAGTACCTGCTGCCCTACTTACTGTTTTATTTCACAAATGAATTTGAAATAAGGTTGTTAGTAAATTGGTTCTTGATAAGAACAGTGGGTCCGTTTAAACTGAATAAAAAGGGATTTTAAAAACCGTATAACTTGAACTTTTATGCACACTACTAAAAATGCGAATTCTTGGGGCATATTGTCAGAGTTTTAGTACCTGCTGCCCTATCTACTGTTTTATTTAACAAATGAGGTTGAAATAAGGGTTTTAGTAAATTGGTTCTTGATTAAAGAAGGAGTCCGTTCAAACTGAATAAAAAGGAATTTTAAAAACCGTATAACTTGAACTTTTATGCACACTACTAAAAATGCGAATTCTTAGGGCATATTATCAGAGTTTTAGTACCTGCTGCCCTACCTACTGTTTTATTTCACAAATGAATTTGAAATAAGGTTGTTAGTAAATTGGTTCTTGATAAGAAGAGTGGGTCCGTTTAAACTGAATAAAAAGGGATTTTAAAAACCGTATAACTTGAACTTTTATGCACACTACTAAAAATGCGAATTCTTGGGGTATATTGTCAGAGTTTTAGTACCTGCTGCCCTATCTACTGTTTTATTTAACAAATGAGGTTGAAATAAGGGTTTTAGTAAATTGGTTCTTGATTAAAGAAGGAGTCCGTTCAAACTGAATAAAAAGGAATTTTAAAAACCGTATAACTTGAACTTTTATGCACACTACTAAAAATGCGAATTCTTAGGGCATATTGTCAGAGTTTTAGTACCTGCTGCCCTACTTACTGTTTTATTTCACAAATGAATTTGAAATAAGGTTGTTAGTAAATTGGTTCTTGATAAGAACAGTGGGTCCGTTTAAACTGAATAAAAAGGGATTTTAAAAACCGTATAACTTGAACTTTTATGCACACTACTAAAAATGCGAATTCTTGGGGCATATTGTCAGAGTTTTAGTACCTGCTGCCATATCTACTGTTTTATTTAACAAATGAGGTTGAAATAAGGGTTTTAGTAAATTGGTTCTTGATTAAAGAAGGAGTCCGTTCAAACTGAATAAAAAGGAATTTTAAAAACCGTATAACTTGAACTTTTATGCACACTACTAAAAATGCGAATTCTTAGGGCATATTGTCAGAGTTTTAGTACCTGCTGCCCTACCTACTGTTTTATTTCACAACATGAATTTGAAATAAGGTTGTTAGTAAATTGGTTCTTGATAAGAAGAGTGGGTCCGTTTAAACTGAATAAAAAGGGATTTTAAAAACCGTATAACTTGAACTTTTATGCACACTACTAAAAATGCGAATTCTTGGGGCATATTGGCAGAGTTTTAGTACCTGCTGCCCTATCTACTGTTTTATTTAACAAATGAGGTTGAAATAAGGGTTTTAGTAAATTGGTTCTTGATTAAAGAAGGAGTCCGTTCAAACTGAATAAAAAGGAATTTTAAAAACCGTATAACTTGAACTTTTATGCACACTACTAAAAATGCGAATTCTTAGGGCATATTGTCAGAGTTTTAGTACCTGCTGCCCTACCTACTGTTTTATTTCACAAATGAATTTGAAATAAGGTTGTTAGTAAATTGGTTCTTGATAAGAAGAGTGGGTCCGTTTAAACTGAATAAAAGGGATTTTAAAAACCGTATAACTTGAACTTTTATGCACACTACTAAAAATGCGAATTCTTGGGGTATATTGTCAGAGTTTTAGTACCTGCTGCCCTATCTACTGTTTTATTTAACAAATGAGGTTGAAATAAGGGTTTTAGTAAATTGGTTCTTGATTAAAGAAGGAGTCCGTTCAAACTGAATAAAAAGGAATTTTAAAAACCGTATAACTTGAACTTTTATGCACACTACTAAAAATGCGAATTCTTAGGGCATATTGTCAGAGTTTTAGTACCTGCTGCCCTACCTACTGTTTTATTTCACAAATGAATTTGAAATAAGGTTGTTAGTAAATTGGTTCTTGATAAGAAGAGTGGGTCCGTTTAAACTGAATAAAAAGGAATTTTAAAAACCGTATAACTTGAACTTTTATGCACACTACTAAAAATGCGAATTCTTGGGGCATATTGTCAGAGTTTTAGTACCTGCTGCCCTATCTACTGTTTTATTTAACAAATGAGTTTGAAATAAGGGTGTTAGTAAATTGGCTCTTAATTAGAAGAGTGGTAACCTGCTGGCCGCGGAGGTCTTTCCTTCCCCCAAATCTTTAAGTATTGAAGTCCCGTGTCAAGAAACTCCCTCTTACCTCGCTTAAGAAACCCACGGTACATTAGTATTTAGGCTTTTAGTCTTCGTGGTGTGTCAAAAGATATTAAAAAAAAAACTAGCAAAGCCGCATTTAAATAAACTCTCTTAAGGCTTATATTTTAAGGCGATTGGATTATTTTATTTGCCTTTTTCCTTAGAAAAAATTGAAAAAAAATCCACTTTATTACAAGCTTGGTAAATAAGTATTTATAATCCTTTATCCATATATACACTTTTATGATTCATACGAAAAAAAAAATGTTTTGAAATAAGATAAAAAATAATATCTGATAAAGGCGGACGTCTAGGTAAAGCATTAGTTATTTGGAAACTTTGTCTTATCATACTTTTGATTTTAACATAAAAACATATAACAATAAAAAAATAAACATTCGATAATATGTGATACTTAGCTATGTTTATACCCCGGAGGGAAATTTTGAGAAAAATATTGTTATTTTTTGCTCAATTTTAACACCCTCTATTTCCGTAATTCTTGGAGCATATCAAGCCAACTATCTGTATTTTTATGTAAAATCACACCCTTAGGTGTTCACATATTTCTAGTTCTCAACCAGTATACTAAATAATCTTTAGTAATGCAAAAATGCATAAAAATACACAAACCATTTTTAAAAGCATTATCTAGCCAGGTAAACTGACACAAATTCAACTGAAAAGAAACATCTTCTAAAAGATAATCGTTATATAGACAGCAATTGACTTTTAAGTGCAGTGACCTTTTCTTTATTACACTTATTAATATTTGTACATTTATCCTTTGACACCTTTCTTTGTACAATAATAAACAATATTTAACTGGTATTTAAATACTCCTAAGAATAGCACATTTATGTTTGCACAAGTTAGTTTGTTTGTTTATTCTATCGCATATAAAAGACTGAAATAACCAATGATTTAATTTTGTTTATTGCTAATGACCCTAGACGATTTATGCTGGTTTGTGAACTTCTTTTTGGGCACCTAATAAAATTTTACCTGACCTGGCCCTCTTTTTTTCTGGTTTGGTCACCTCGACAAAAATGCATAATTATTTCTTCTTGTTTGGTACCCTTTTGGTGGGAATAGAATCCTTAAATGAATTTATAAAGTGTGTATTAGTCTTGGGTTTAACTAAGAAATTAAAAAAAGATTTAACTAACCAGAACTAACCATGACCCCTCAACTTATACTCTGTAATAATAACAGAACTATTATTGTAATGCAATAAGACTGATACTGATTTAAGAGTCCTTACACATGGGTTTTATTTAAATTCGCCTTTACGATACGGCGTACCATAGAAAATTACACAGTAATGTTTAGGCATTGGCAATATTTAAGGTAGGGTCCGACGAAAGGTGGAAACGGTGCACTGGCGGCAGCCCCTGATATCGTTTGGCGCAAATCGGCTCGCTCATTTCAGTGGTGAATTGTAGGAGAGTACATAGTAGATTAGTGAAAAGGATCAAATGCATGCATTTCCTATGGTCGGCCTTTATGTTTCCATACCAGTATGCACTCCTTTAGGGTACCAAACAAGAAGAAATTATTATGCATTTTGTGCGGGTAACCAAACCAGAATAAAAAAGGTCAGGTCAGGTAAAATTTTATTAGGTGCCCAAACAAGAAAATCCCTCTAAACTGTTACTCTTAGGTAAAAGTAAACAGATTAATAGTTTTTATTAACGGCGTATTAAAAAGGAACAGGAAAAAAAAGATATACTTATATTTTTTAAATAGTGATTTAAAGGGTAATATTACCGAGGTAATGTTACCAGTAATTTTGGTAATATTACGTAATATTACCGCAAGATCGGTAACATTACAAATATTTTTTTCGCTCTATACTTTAACCAAATCAACGGGGCGACAATTTAACCGAAGCTGATACTTAAATTGCAAACAGAAATCATCTATACAACTGCAAGGCCTCATTCAAAGTAGAATATTATCGAAGCACTCGAACCGTACAACATTAGAGGTGCTTATATTTTTGCTCAGGAATTCGTCAATTCCAAAGAAAAATCTATATCTGAACCTGTTTGGTGGGCGAGAAATTTGCTCCAGTTCTTAAAGGGGTAGATTGGCTGTAGACATTGAAAATTTACCATCGTCAACAGCCGCAACCGAAAGAAGCTTTAGTACTTATGGATTTATTTATCGGCAAAAAGAAACAGACTTTCCGTGGAAAAGGCCGGAAAACTAACTTCTTGTTGCCCATAATTATAAATAAACATTAAAAAGCACGACCGAAGACGTTGACGTAAACGCAGAAATTACGTATATTTTGGGTTTATATGGCAAATAAATCGAAAGAAAGAAGCACATATGAGTGCATCAAATAGTTACACAAAAATGTATACTTTTATTAAAATGTCGACGGCTGACCACTTGCATTGTTTCTCCGTAGCACGCGGTGGTTACGGAGAGTATTTATGCAAATTCGCTTATATCACCTCAGTAAAAATAGGATTTTAAAAAGTGGATTTAGACAAAAGAGATTTAATTAGCTGATTGACACATATATGCATGCATACGTATATACGTTGTGCCTACTTCATACGGTTAAAATAGAGTTAAGCAAGGCGACCGATGTAAACGACTGATAACTTAACCTTACTTCTTTTTGGAATTTTTGTAAACGGTGTTGTTGAAAATCAACTTGGAAGACAATTAACTATAACCTTCCTTCCATGAGTAACCTCATTTATTTATTTATTTATTAACATCAAAACATTAAACCATTTACCATCGGTATCCAATCGTGTCCCTTCGGTTCTTACGTGGTAATGTTCGGCTCGTTAGGTTGCGTTTTGAACGTACGTAGAAATCCGTAGCGTTGCGTCGTACGTATCTCCTTACGACAAAAAAATTTATAATGTTCATGCGCAGCTGTCATTTGATACGGATACGTTTAAAGCTAGTTCATACAGACGCGAAAAGCGAATTGCGAAAGCGAATATTTGGCTGTTTCTTTTTTTCATGTTCATACAGCTGCGAAATTCGCCGAAATTCTAGGCAACAACATAACCTACAAATTTCTATATTGTTTCTACTTCGGTGGTGACACTACGCTAGGGTGCTTTTGAGATTTTCTTAGTTTTTCCTTTTAATAATATAACATTTGTATGTTGTGATGAATAAAGAATATAGCACATTTATTTGGCAACAAAGACGTAGAATCGCTGCAAATTTATTACAAATAAAAAGGGCTAAAAAAGTTCATATAAATTCAAATCAAAAAACACAAAATACTTAAGAAAATGAACATTATCAGCAATTTTAGGCGTTCAACCAATTATAACCGCGGTAATAATTGGTGACAACTTTGACGTATAATACATTGTTTAAACGTCAACATAACCGATTGGTAATTACCGTTTTAGGATTGGTTCTTCGCCTAAATTGATGAAAAATAACGTTCCAGACAACTAATAGAATGACATAAAAATAACAATAACAAAATTATTTTTGAAATAACATATGACTAATAACCTCTTGTTTCTACGCATGTGCACACGCGAATATTCGCCAGAAATTGAAATGATCTTAAGTTTCCCGCCCACTAGATTTTAAATTTTGCGAATTCGCAATATCTTTAAACTGTCTTAATTTTGAATTACCCGCCTTTAATTTTAGGTGAAACTGACCAATGAGAATGAAATTCGCGTTTCGCAATTCGCTTTTCGCGTCTGTATGAACTAGCTTTTACGATCCTGGACTTGCTTTAACTGTCTATTTGCTAAATAAAGTAGATCATTCAAGCATAGTTGAAGTTACTAAGGAAGAAATAGAAAAGAAAATATCGGTTTTGAAGTTATAGCCTTGACTTAAAATAAGGAAAAGAGAAAGAAGAATCAGTTGTCGAGGTTGGGGATGATGATGAGGATGATTTACCATTATCCACTCTATTACGTAGTCCATTCTGACTCTAACTAATTTAAAAAAACGTTCTTGTTGTTTATCGTAATATTTTTAAAAGCTTTAAAATAAAAAAAACTTGTATTACTTAAAAGCTGTTTGATTTTACAGTAAATATGTTGAAAAAAATTATATAAAAGTCGTCAGGGCAACCAGAAAGGTTAGGAACCAATTTTATTTATTAACATTTTTGATTTTGGAACTAATTAACATGTGTCCATTTTGAGACACAGTCGGACGTGACAAAATTACAACTGTTTTTACAAAAATTGTATGAAAATAATGCGAAAAATATTTGTAAATTTACATAGCCCAAATATACGTAAAATAACACTAAATGTTTTCATATAAAAATTACGTGCTTAGTGTATATGTATATAGTGTGGTACTCTCGGTGGTACTATCACATTTTTAATTAAATGTAAATTTATAAATTTTACAAAGCTTACATGAAATATTACACTAAATATGTAGGTAATGGTTATACAGGGTGTTCATTTAAAAACTTTCCACTCAAAGTTCTCTTCGAAACGAAACAGATTTGAGAAAATCGCCGAAACACGTCAAGATATTTATTGAGGGGGAACGTTTTTTACAAAAAATTGGACGGCACCCCTTTAACCCCTTAACCACCAGGGCCACCACCCCAAAATTCTTAAATGAGAAGGCGGGTCGAGTGATACATCATTTTAAAGCTCCTGACGAGTACTTTATAACCCTAGAATATGAAGTCAATATCTTCACCTATTACAAAATGGCGGTACTTTTTAAAAATTACCTAAATACCTGATTTGATGGTCATATTTCCGAAACTAATAAAGTTAGATGTACTTAATGTGGTATTTTCTTAAAGCTCATTTAAAGATCTTTTAATGGTAAAATAATATACAGGGTTCTTAAATAAAAAAATATGTACTTTTTCTTCTACCCTGTATATTACTAGCAGTATCACCATTAAAAAGACCTTTAAAAGAGCTTTAAGAAAACATCACATTAGGTACATCTAACTTTATTAGTTTCGGAAATATGGCCATCCAAATCAGGTATTTAGGTAATTTTTAAAGTACCGCCATTTTGTAATAGGTGAAGATATTGACTTCATATTCTAGGGTTATAAAGTACTCGTCAGGAGCTTTAAAATGATGTATCACTCGACCCACCTTCTCATTTAAGTAATTTTAGGTGGTGGACCCAAAAATGGGTCCACATTTATTTTATTCTGAAAGCAATACCGCCAAGTACACAAAAAATGATAAAGTAAACAAACCTTTATGAAGGCACATAGCGCTGACAGAGCCTGATTTCATATTTTTAAGATAAATAAAAAAACACTGCTAAAACACGTGTCACGTACATAAAAACATCCTCTTATTTCGCCTCTGTCTTGCCATAAAACCGGTGGCACGTGGCGTGGAACTAGAAACTCGTCGGGTTGAATATTTTTTGCTGCAATAAATCATTGTTCACAAAAGGGTTTATTTACTTTATCATTTTTTGTTTACTTTGCGGTATTACTTTCAGAATGAATTAAATGTGGACCTATCTATAACACGTTTATCTTGGGGAATGCGGACAGAGAATGTCGTAGCTGAACTTTAGTCATGAAGGCTATAAATTTGATATTGGACTAGGTTTATTGTTTATTTACTTTCCTAATAGCCACACTTAACATGCTTTAACTAATAATAAACTTCACTTAAAGCTTATCTATCCTAAACCGTTAGATGTATGATAAATACATATAATAATTAAGCAATCAAAGTAATATTAGTTATTCGTTCTTTCTTCTGGCAATGTCAATGACGAAATTAAAGGTAACTTGACCGTTTGGTTCAGTTGATATAGCATTTGCCGTTAAATTGCATAAATTGATATTTAAGTTTATTGTAGTAGGCATTGAAACACTAATTCAAAGTATGAAAAAAGCTTCAAAGTGTTAAAAAAGTTACTTTTTCCCGTTACGGAAAACACATTTTCTTTCATCTTCAGATGTAAAATCTGTCCTTACGTTTTCTTAATAAAATTCTGTAAGACTAGATAAAAGCATTTGTAAGCTTTTTTATTACTTCATGTTTCAAGTTTAAAACTTTAAGAAATTTAAATAAAAAATATATATTAAAAGTCTATAACGGCCCCTCGTTGAGCGCCAACACCCAATTTTTACCTGAGTTATGTTTAACAATGTTATACAAACTGTTTCGGCATGTCGGTAAATCTTGTTTTTTCTATGAATAACCTCCTGGTTCTTCTACACCTTTAAAATTGTGTGGTTGACATCTTTATTGTTTGCATAGAAACCAGTTTATTTCATACTTAAATATGACTGAAATTTGTAAATAAATTTTAGTAGGTACCTATATGGCGGTACAACACAAAAGTATGTTATAAAAGAAATTAACTGAGATTTTGACAAGTGCCTATTTTTATAAAAATAAGAACAAGTACTTTCGAATTCGGCGGTGGTAAACGCGCGCAAGGCTTTCACTAAAGTTTTATTGAACAGGTAAATGGGGCGCAGGGATCTTGGGGTCAATAAAATCGTAAAAGTAAACGGGGCGCAAATGTTTTCTTTAAAGTAAAGGTATCGAAATAAAATGTTGGTCTATTTTTAAAAATTTTATTAATTACGAAACATTTATTGCTTTCTTTGGAAAATGTAAAATTTTTGTAGGCTATTAAATCTTTTTTATTCACACTTTCAATTACTGATACAGACATTTAATCACTATTAAAATCTTGAGCGGAAATCTTTTCGCACATCTATTCACTATTACAATGAGAACTGAACTGATTAAGTGGTATACAAATTATTAGTGTCAATTATAGGAATTCTTACCTGCCCTGACCCACACCCCTCTCGGGAAGGGCTGGCGCCCGATTTACCTATGAAATAAACGTAACCTTACAGGCGTGCAGGTAAAAGAGATATTTTCGCGCCCCGTTTACCTCCGTCCTTCGAATTACGCTATAAAAATACAGACTGGCCCACCATATGGTTTGTAGCTGGATAACCATTGGGTTTTGTAAAAAGTGAACAATTCTGGTTTCTGCTGGAATATTTTTTAGGATTATAACTCAAGACTAAAGTAAACCATTTTTTCTCACATCCTACCAGTATTATATAATCTTGTTGTAGAAGAAGTGTTTTTTATTTAAAATCGCTGATTTTTTTTAAACTGACTAAATTTTTTAGTAATCGATAAATGGTCGTTGTTATTTTCTTAAGAAAATATTAATGGTTGCTATGTCACAGCCAACTTTAATTTAAATAAATATTTTAACCAAAAATTTTTAAAAACGGAATTTACTAAAAAGCACAAAAGATAGGTAGAGGCAACATATACACCATTTGAAAGAGTATTTTATTTGTAATGTGATATAAAAAAATACATAGTGTTTCCTTTAGAATAAGGGAGCTATTGCTATTTGATTTCTCAAAAATTGAAATTATTTTTGATCACCCTATACAACATATGATCTCGATATGACCTACGTATGATAAGGCAGACTTTTCCTAATGTTGTAACAAATGTTGAAGTTTAAAGAACTAATAGTGGTAAAATCATATTAATTTAATTGCACGTCTGCATTTTGAAAGGAAAACCAAATATCACAAAAATAAATAAACTTAGACACTTAGTACTATAAACAAACTTAAATTCTTTTTATGTAGAATCTAAAACCGTCATAAAAATATAGGGTGTTCCATTTAAAAAAAAAATAACATAACTTTGATACGTTACTCTTTTTGAAACACCCTGTATTATTTTCACCACTGAATTCTACCAATGACAATTATAGTTTCACTATAGACTCCCAGAACAATGCTAAATTTTTGGTCATCAGTTTGGACGCTGGCTTGGCTGAATTTATGAAGCGGCAAATTATACGTACTGTTTACGTGTGGACTCGATGGATACCCGCTTCATAAATTCCACGAAGCGAGCGTCAAGCTGATGACCAATTTAGCATTGTTTTGGGTGTCTATAGTGAAACTACAATTGTCTTAGATTCTACGCAAAAATGTCTACTAATATCGTTTTTATTTTTTTTATCTTTGGACAAACTACGAAGGCTAAAAGCCTAAATACTAACGTACCGTGGGTGTCTTAAGCGAGGTAAGAGGGAGTTTGTTGACACAGGACTTAAACACTTGAAGATTTGGGGGGAAGGAAAGACCTCCGCGGGCAGCAGGTTCCACAACCTAGAAACTCTAGGGATAAAAGAACGAACAAAGTGGGAAGTTCGGGGCCTGTCCAGTTGGACCGTATAGGGATGCATATGCGCGGAACCACGAGTTTCTCTGTTGGGAACCGTAAGTGGAGGAACTATACTGGACAGTTCTTCAGAGCAGAAGCCATGGAAGTACCTATAAAAAGCGATAAATCCCCACAGCCCGACGATGTGCAAGAGAGGGAAGCCTTTCAGTAAGTGAAGGATCATTAATGAGACAAATAGCTCTTCTTTGAATAGAATCAAGAATGCTTAGGAGAACAGATATGAGAACAATATTCCAAGGGTGGTCGGATTTGGGACACATATAAAGTGTATAAATTAGAAGGGGAAAAATACTTTTTCGCTCGAAAGAGAGATCCAAGCTTTTTGAAGCTGCCGTGGCTATAGATACAATGTGTTTATGCCAGTTGAGGTTACTTTCAAATGTGACGCCCACAAGATTAAAGGTGTCTTTGCTCTGTAAAACTTGGCCGCTCATAAGTAGAGGATGAGTATTTGATGACTCTTTTCGCGACAAGGAAAATGATTGTGTTTTGGATGCATTAAAATGGACGAGATTTTTAGCGCCCCAATCCAATATTAAATTAAGATCCTGCGAAAGAGATATCTGCATCGCTCTGCGTTTGTTTTCCAAGTCAGGTTTAGTAATGGGTTTAGGAACCTGAAAACTCGAGTGAAGGGTACTATCGTCGGCGAAAATATGAATGGAATTAGTTGTGGACGAGAGAAGGTCGTTGATGTGAAGAAGAAACAATGTTGGTGCCAGAACTGAGCCCTGAGGGACTCCAGCATTTACGTGGTGAAAGCTTGAAGAATGGCCGTCTACAATAACTGATATACGACGATCAGATAGATAACTAGAGAGCCAAGTACAGAGTTTAGTTGAAAGACCATAGGAGGGAAGTTTATTTAGAAGTGCGGCATGCCAGACCTGGTCAAAAGCTTTGGATATATCAATATATATTTTTGTTGTAAGCTCAGTTGTTAGTTACAAGACAGCTAAAATACGGGGGTCCAATAATGAAAAAAAAGTTCTCTATGTCAACAACGAGGGAAGCCATAAAAAAACTCTTCAAGAAAACCCCAAGCCTTCATGTCTATTGATAACCAAGAAACCCTGCAATTGCACGAAATCCGGACATCCTCAACTTATCTCTTGCTAACAAAAATAATACTAGAGAAAATTTTATTAAATTTTTATATAAAAAACACATTTGCATGATTGGATGTGTTAATATAATATCTTACCTTAGTAGAATTACTCTGTTTAACACGAGTAACCATCAATAAAAATGTAGGTTATCACTAGGGTTATCATCCTAATTGTTTGCTTATGGAATTTAAACATTTGTAGAAATATGTAGTAAATAATTATACTTGTACGATAGGATACGTTTGATAATATGTTAAATAAAAATCCTTGATATAATTTTTGATTCTTCTCCTTATATAAAGTTTTTTAACTTTTGTCAATATTAAGACCAACCGCAATTTTGACTGGAACTGTATACTTTGATTCTGATCGTTATATACAGTACGTCTACGTAAGTTGCCGTCATATGAAAAAAAATATTATTTTACGAAAAAAATTAATAAAAAGTTCTGTATGATCCAAATTCTAAAATACAATCATCAGATATCAAATTGTGTCAGTCATCCACGGGGTTTATCCAACAAAGTAATTTTTGCTCAAAAGGAAATGTATTTTTGCTAATATCGCAAATTGTTATTAAGAAAAGATGTTTAGAATTAAAAATTACTTCTAAATATGCAATTATTTCCAGAAAAAACTGCGAAGATTGAAAAAAAGTAAGTTTGTAGTGTATATTCTTCTTGTTTTAATAACAATAAATTTAAAAATGTATTTAAATCTGTCCTATGACATTTATAATCATAGAATGTAGTGCACTAATGTACAAACTTAAATTTTCACCATTATCACAGAAAAAAATCAAATATAAATTATTTTGGAAATAAACAAAAAAACATTTTTGGCCAAACCTCGTACATGAGTGACACAATTTGATATCTGATGGTTGTTTTTTAGGTTTTGGACCATGCAGAACTTTTTGTAAAGAATAACTTGTTTCGTAAAATCAACAATAAAAAGTTTCCATATGACGCCAATGACGCCAACTTACGTAGACACACTGTATGTACCTAGCCTACCAAATTAACTTTACAAAATTTTGTTTTTTAGTTAATCTGTTAACATTGAATACACAGTGTGTTTGGAAATTACACGTCAGGATTTCTGTGGGCAACTTTGCACGAAAAATTGAAGGGTTTAGAGGAAGAAGGTATTAACAAGCCACCATGTACGAAATCTCGGAAATAAAAAAATTTTTGATTTTGTTTTTACATTTGATACATTTTTGTATAAATATACTACTACAAAAACAGTTTTGTGAAAGCCTAATTATTACGATTTCAGGATTAATTAAAATATTAAAGTTGAAATAACTCAGAAATAAGAATGTGACTTGTTATATTCTTTCTCCAAGCCATTCAATTAATGCAACAAACTTCTATACATATTTTTTAAACTCAAAATTAACGGAGATACACAGGATGTTGAAGATAAATATTTTTTTGTTATTTCTGCTAATAACTTTTTTTCTAGTGTGCTGATTTTCTCCAAATTTTGCATACATATCAATAACAAATTACTCATAAACTACGTTTGTTTTCAAGGCTTTCTTTGTTAATTTTGAAAATCACAATTTTTAACTAATGTACGTAAATGTTTAAAGTAATTTTTCTCGGCAATCCTTCATTTTAGGTGAATACAACAAGAGGACCTTTTTAAAATATATTTTGATGCTCTTTATTAATTTTATATCCAAAATTATTAAAATTAAAAAGTTCTAAGTCATTTTTATAAAATAAAGGACAGTTTAGGCCCTTTGACATTGACTATTGGCGTCAAATTAATAGAATGAATTTCAAAGAATCATTGGTGATATTATACATATTTGCAAAATTTGGCGAAAATCAGTACACCAGAAAAAAGTTATAAGAAAAAATAACAAAAAATGTTTTTTTCAACATCCTGTATCTCCGTTAATTTTAAGTTTTCGAAAACATTGTATAGAAGTTTGTTGCATCAATTTTTCGTGTAGAATCGCCCACCGAAATCCTGACGCATAATTTCCGGACACCCTGAATATATAAAGTACTTACATATTTATTAAGGATATTTAAATTAATTACACTTAGTATAAGATAATCATAAATTCATCTTATTGGGTGCCACAATTTAACAATTGACTGTCTTGTGTCTCACGTGCATAATACATATCCTTATTGATGCCAATTGTTGTGACGTCCTTCTTAATATGTGACTTGTGCCTTATTTATTTTTGTTCTAATGTATAATTTGCTTCCGTTTTTTTTCTTTTATTTAAATATATTACTTTTTTGATGTTAACATCAAATAACTTTTAACAAATTAAGTTGGCAAAAAAGAGTTTTTGTTGTAGAGCAGTAAGAATTATTATGTGTCGATATAATCCGTTCATCACTACATAGTATAAAGCTAAGTCGGATTTCGCGTTTGTATGTATGTATACAGGTTAAGCTAAATAACATAGCACATAGGCAATGTGAGAAAAAGAAACAATCTAACTAAATCCCGGCATGTAAACATGCGTGACTAATACTGCTTGTTTTGTTATTCTATTACTTACCATTGTACCAAAACTGCTTGCTTAAGCAGTATATGCTTAGATCTTTAAAACTACTCAACCGATTTTGATGCAGTTTTTTTTAAAGATAGAGTGGTTCAAGAGGAAGGTTTATATGTACCGGATCAGCTAAATAACATAACACATAGGCAATGTAAGGTAAATAGACAGTCTAACGCTTGGTCTAACGTGAATACCGGCATGTAAACATTTCTGATTGGATGACTCACTAACATCCTTTGTTGTTGCTTTACTGGCCAATAAACCATTAGCTATTGCTTAATATATTAGAGAATCACTGAAGAAAATTACAAGATTTCTGAAGTCGTAAATAAACACATTTGATTGCGCTTTCATGGCAAACGCTGGTTGGTAGAGGGAATTGTTTTGGTTACTTTTGGTTACTTTTGGTTAGTTCTGGTTAAATTTAAATATGGTTAGATAAAATATAACGCGTGCGAAGCCGTGGACAAAAGCTAGTTTGTGCATAACTTAATTTTTTTAATTTAAACCTTTTTTTAGGTTAATTTTATTTAACACTTTGACTGTTGTCGTGGGGCCGAGTTAGTTTCAAAATTAAGAATTGTAATTTGACACAAATTTTATATATATATATATATATATATATATATATATATATATATATATATATATATATATATATATATATATATATATATATATATATATATATATAGGTATTTGGAACCTATTCAGAACTATTGTTAAAAAAATAACATAACCTTAATAAGGACCCCCTACTGCATATGTACTGTCTGTTTTTGTTATATCCAATATGCTATTTTAATTAAAAGTTTGTTGCTATAATATATATAATAATTAACCGGACAATTAATATAACAGCGATGTTAATATTTATATAGCTAATGAAAAGATTTTATATGCATGAAACGCCAGAGTAATGATCAGTTTTACTTTATTAATTATTAATAATTCTGCCTGGCAAATTAATAAATAACTATTTATTGAATGTCAACTGCATTAACACAAAGATAAAGACTCGGAGAAGATCTCCAAGTGCAACTGATACTTTTAATTCGACTTATAAATACTTTAGAACCAAGTACTTGTTAGATTAACTACATAGTTAATTGTGGTAAAAAAACTTCTACATATAGAAAAAATGGCATTGTCCTTCGGTAGGAAAATAGATCCTCGAATAAAACCAACTTTTGATACCGTTTTAAAAACACTAGAAATATAATCAACATTAATTTTTACTCAAGTGGGTAATTATGATATTTATTTTATGCTTTATAGGTATATAAAATTGAAATATCACCTTCCAAAACCCCTACTTATTGCCAAATATTCACAATACACCTATTATTAACAAATTTATTTATAAGAAACTATTCCAGATTGAATTTTTTAGCTTATTGTATTTAAAAAAACTTATCCACTTGACGAAGGTTGGGGTTGGGTTAGATAGTCATATATTAGCCTCAAGAATCTCCAGAAGCAATTGTCGTACCTTTTAGAGACCCCGTATAAATATATTTTAAAATAATCATAATAACAGATTAGTTGTGATGGTATGCAAACTAATTACTAGAAAAAGAATAAAATACTGCAGAAGTGCTTGCTTACTTGCATTGCTTTTTACGAGTTTTTTTTATTTTCTCTAATAACAAAATTAATATATTTTTTACTTGAATCCGAGCTTGAATCATACCGGATGATACGAACAATAGAACTAAAAAAATATTTTTAATTTTAATTAATTTATGAACTAAGTATTAGGTAGTACCTATCTACTTAAAAAATACCTATGTACTGTATTTTTACCCCTTAAAAAGACCAATAAAACGATTAAGGGCAGGATCTTATTGTAAAAGTAATAATACGACACTTTTCCTTTGACTTCCGTAAATTGTGGTTAAATTTTTTATTATAAGAGATATTCTCATCTTAAAGGGTTTATTTTATTAATAGATCATACCGACATAGTTTAAAGTTTAAACCGACTATACCTACGATATTGAACTTGGTCTTTAAGGGCTTTTTTGAGGGCTTTTTTCATGAAAAAACATTTTTTTGGAAACAATGTAGGTAAGTACCTACCTATTAAGTTTTTGCTGAAATATATATAGAAAAATGGGTTTTCAAAAGGTTGAAATTAAATATTGAGTGCCAATTTAGCTTTAAATTAACAATGGTTTGCAAACAAGAAAGTGGGAATAAGGTAAATATGCTTGTTTTTAAGTTTGATAATGGATATCTACCAATCTATCTAACGAGAAAAAAACGTTGCGTCCTTAAAATTCTTGATCAGCGCCACAAAAACACCTTTATGCAAACAGTATCAAAATCGGCGTGGTGTCTGATAAAAAAACAATTAGGTACTTACCAAATCTGAAAATTATTCATACCCAAACTTCTAAGAAAAATTAAACCAAAATTTAATATTTATTTTTTTTTAGGTTAGGTTTTATAGTGAGTTTTTTCCCAATAAAATGCTAAATTTTACTCCAAAACATCAATTAAAACACCATGAAAACTGACACCTCACTTTTTGTTATTAATCATGGCTGACCATGTAAATTTTAATTGTTCTAGTGTATAATAAAAAAAATAATATTTTAGGTAATTTATTCTTAACGGATAGCATATTTTCAAGTCTTGAATATTTTTAAAAATTTAGGTGTTTTGCCCAGTATTTTGTTGATAGCTATTGGCTATGGAAATATTTTAAAAAATATTCGTGATCTAAAAAATCCAGTACTTACTACAATAATATCAGCGCAAATTATATGGTAGTCTTATACTTTTTGTTTAAAATCTCGGCATTAAAAACAAATCGAGAAAATAATGGTAATTGTAAAAAACCCGACGCATTGCCGATTTTAAAGAAATTTTGTATACGGGGTTACGAATCTAAAAGATTTTTTTCGGACACCTTTCGTTCTCGAGACATTCATCATCAGACATGAACAGAAAACTAACCTAAATTCACCATTATCCCCTTCATTTTGCACTCAATTTTTGAGTTTTCTGCTAAATTGGCACTGAATATTTGATTTCCACCACCTACAAACCCTTATTTCTATTTATTTTACCCATTTTTTCATAAAATTGTAAAGCTTCACATTCAATCGCAGTAGACTTGGCACCGCCAATAAAATAACTAGAATAATTAATAGTTTAAAAAACTAAAAACACGCTTTTATATGCAACCGAACTAAAAATTAAAAAATAATTTTTCATTAAAAAAATATTTTCACTTCATAGTAAAAAGCGTGGGGTGCTTAATATATTAAATGTTATAATTATTATATTTGCCAATATCTATGATGGAAAAGTTATGAAAAAATAGTAAAATGCACCCCACGCTTTTTACTATGAAGTGAAAATATTTTTTTAATGAAAAATTATTTTTTAATTTTTAGTTCGGTTGCATATAAAAGCGTGTTTTTTTAGTTTTTTAAACTATTAATTATTTTTCATTTTTTAGTTCGTTATATTGCACAAAATTCTTAATATAACAGTAAATTAGAACATACTATTTAATTAAGCAGCAAAAGAAAATAACCAGCCCCTATGAAATGACAATGGTAGCAAATTTTAAAATTTGCAAAAGATTGCCACTCACTAAAAAATTTCTTCTTCATTAAGTAGCAAAGTTTCAAATTTTGCCAACAGATGGCAATCCAGGCAATGTTTGGACCGTTGCCAACATTTTGCAATCCACTAAAAAATTTCTTCTTCATTTAATAGCAAAGTTTGAAATTTTTCCAACAGATGGCATCCTAGGTGTTGTTTTTATAATATAATGGAATTTTTTTCCTGGCGATTAAAAAAAAGATAAAGGGATACTGTTTGCAGATTCTTGCATTGTCATGGGTCCTTAATACGTGTGCAAAGTTTCAAAGAAATCGAATAGCTGGAAGTTGGTTAAAATTAGGCTCAAAGATTCCGTTACATAGGCAGCCAGATAGATAGTTACAACCCAAGTTAATAAAAGCGTGTTAAAAATGGGGATGTAAGAGGTGGAGATGAAATATTGAAAACGAAACGTGTCCGAAAAGAAATTCTTTCACATTCCTAATCAGCGCCCCAAAAACCCCCGTACCTATACCAAATTTCATTTAAATCGGCGATGCGTCCACTTTGTAAACAATTACCAAAAATATTATAAATCCAAAGATCATTACTTTCCCTAAAAATTTAGATTCAAAGCTCGAAGTTTTATATCTAAAACCAGGCTTATAAATGTTAAACACCTGTTATTTTTATTAATACAGTCATTTCGTAATACAACAAATGAAGCAACAAAAGTTCATACACCTACCTTTTCAATTGAATTAAAATCCTTGAGAACACCAATATCAAAACAAACCACACGATCAGCACTTACACTTCACCCATAAAATTTAATTTCCTTATTTTATTTTCACTTTTTACAACAATTTTTCGACACAACAACACTGTCTGGGGAAAAATTCAACTGTTTTTAGAATTTTTTGTTGGTTTATCAGCATCAATGTAGGCTTTGACTCGGGGAAAAATATCCCATTATGTCATAAAAACACGACAAAATCCAAAAGTGCCAGCCGCCGATGATGACCCGCGGGCAAAACGACAAAAAGTCGTTCAAATTTAACTTCAGAGAACAATTAAAACTGACTTTTATTCTTAATTTTTGTTTATAAACATTATTTTGCCGGCGATTTTATAGGAGAAGGTCGTTAAATAACCTCCACACGAGCGTCGAAATCGAACTGAAATTTGTTTTGTAAGTTTGTGCGATGTTCGGAGCTCGTGAACGTGGTCGGTTCAGTGACGAGAGTTGCCGAATGAGCTACGACGTGCGTGCACTAAGGGTGAAGTTTTGGGAAGGGAGATTTTTTGTTGTAACTGACAAACCAAATTATTTTTATTATATTCTTCTATTACCTATAAATACTGCAATAATGAAATTGCACTATTGTTAAACACGCCTTTCGGATATTTTTAGTAGAAACAACACCAAATCTTGGACCAGAGTTAATTGTTAATTCATAGAGGGCAGGGCTGTATTATCTATTAGGCTGACTAGGCTACAGTCTAGGGCGCCATGAAAAAATAGACGCCAGACAGGGGAGTAATAGGTGCTAGACAGGGGAATTTTTGGTAACAAATTTTCTTGTGATTGGAAGGAAGTAGGGCGCGAAAAGGCGGGATGGACCTGTTTTCTTTTTGCTTTTCAAAAATCTTTTGGTAGAAAATAGGCGCTCCTGAAATTGTAGTCTCAACACCTCAAACCGTTAATACGGCCCTGAAAGAGGGTGTTGGTAGGGTTGCCAGATGTGCTGCAGAAAAAATCGAACAGGAAAAAAACGTACGCTACTGACTTTTACGCGATATTTTATTTTAACTAAGCAAGTAAAAATACAGCTTTTAGTTCTTTTTTTTCTATCCTGATAACTTTTGTGAATAATAAAATTAACTGCATATCACTGGACTGGATACTGGAAGAAATAATTATATAAAATTAACCACAGACCCTAAATTAAATACCATTTATATTTAAACTAACAAATTGTCCTAAATTTATCTTTTTGTTAGAAATATTCGTTGAGGTACCGCTTAAGGCTTAAGACACTGGATTGGGTAACTTTAATAATTAACTTCTGAGTCTCTAAATAATCTAAAAAGTCTTTTTAAATCTACAAATAGGAGTGTCAAATTTGATTAAAATTAGATTAGGGTTATTTAAGGTATTAGCGAAAAACGATTTTTCTAAAGTTAGAACCTGTTAGTTATTATATTAGCATATCTGGGAAACATGCATTGCCGGACTTACATACAGTGTGTCCCAGAGGACAAAAGACCAAAAATTTTGAAATTTTTAAACGTTCTTCTGGGAAAACTGGTCGCATGGTCCAAAACTAATAAATACAAAATTTTACTTTGATTAGTAATATACAAGGCGAGTTACAAATAAAAATAATAAAAATGACCTAGAGTAAAGTACCTTTATTTTTAAAAATAGGCCAAAATTCTGCAACTTAATGTTGTAGAGAATTTAATTTTATGTCAAAATTCTAAGTTAAAGAATTAAAGTGAAAAAAAATGTTTTTGTTATTTTTTTACATAATGCATTAACAGATTTTAAGATACCTACTTGTCTTGGCTTAAAGTATCCAATGTTAAAAATATTTATATTTATTATTATTTTTTTAATTTTGCTTCATCTTGTTCATTACTTAAGTTGTAACGCGTAATGTTATAAATTGACATTAACATTTTTTTACTCTTATGCTTTAACTCAGTGGCGTAGCTAGATGTGTTGGAGCTCGAGGCAGCAAGTCAAGTCAGGGGCCCACAAATCAAAAAAAATGTCATGTACTTATACAAATTTTGTGATACATTTGTCCTCTTGTACACCTGTCCTGGGACACACTGTATGTTTATATAAATTTGCGTCATATATATTTATGCAGAATATATCTTTTAATTTTCCGAACAACATGTTTAAAAAGATGGGTGGGTTTTTTTGGTTGGCGATGATTATTCACTTGAAAACTTTAATTATAGACCGTGTGATAATTTTTTCTTAAATTATGGTTTTTTTCATTCAAATCCCACAAAATAAACGAACATTATGTTGTCCGGTTTGCTAAGATTTTTCCGACCGGACAGACATCAGAAAAACCGTACTGTCCGGCCGAAAACCGTCAATCATATAAACATGAGTCCCCAAATTTTTGCTCTTAAGATACAGAGTGTTAAACTGTAAAATTTAAAAAAAAAACTTTTTAGTAAAATTTGTTAAACAGCAAAAAATATTCAACCCGACGAGTTTTAGTACCACGCCACGTGCCACCGGTTTTTTAGTAGGACAGAGGCGAAATAAGAGATACGTGTTTTATTAATGTTTTTTTATTATTTATCTAAAAATATATGCATTTGAAAAGGTTTGTTTACTTAACTTTTGTGTACTTTGCGGTATTGCTTTCAGAATGAATTAAATGTGGACCCATCCTTATCTACCTGTTCACTTAGCTGAATCATGCTGAATGTATTAACTTAAATGCTCCTGGCCTATAACTCAAACCCAAAACGTACGTCGTTTCTAAATCGGAACGGCGCCCGCCCTGTCACGTGACGACTAACGTCGCGACGCCCTCGCGCGCTGAAGAAACGGCGATATTCAGGTTGCTGAACCAGGATCGGGATGTAAGAAGTGAACGTGTTACAATAGGGGTGACTATAAGGTGGAATCGGGTGGAAGGGGATCCCAGAAGTAAAAAGTGGATTAGTAGGTTTTACCTAGATCCTTTTAGGGGTGGCATTGCATTGTCTTAATCCTGAATTATAGGAGGATGACTTTTGTAGCAAAGTTTTCTAGCCATTTAGTCGTACAACGACACAACACAAAGGGATTATGGTAGCTATTTTTGGGAAATTTAATCTTTATTTTCTTCTTATGGTAGTCAGTGGCGGCGAGTACGTGGGTGCACGGGGGAAATGTACCCAAATAGGTGAAATGTCCTTCAAAAGTGTTTGTTATTGGGGGTGACAACCTTTTTTTCTCTTCAAGTTTTTATTAGGTAAGAATATATATATATATATATATATATATATATATATATATATATATATATATATATATATATACCCCTTATTGTTGGAAAAATTTCTTTAAGAAAGTAAAATGTAATGGTGAGCATTTTTTCAAAAACATTTTTTTTCCTTGTCACTTTGCGCCAGCACCCATATAGAAAATCAAAACCCACCGCGCCTGATGGTAGTTTATATAAATTCTTATCAGTAGGCGCGAACACATTGTTTTTCTTTGTCTATACTGGGTGATACAGGATGTTGTTACCCCCCCAATTTTTCTTTAAGTTTGTTTAAAAGATTAATAAAAAATTTGCAGTATTAATAAAGCATAAGGTGACATTTTTTGACATTATCACAACCTCAAAATCAGTTCCGCTTTAACCGGAAGTACCATCAAATTTCTTATTTCATATACAAGTGCCTAGTTTTTCCAGAAGTTAAAAAGTGGATTAATAGATTTTACCTAGATCCTTTTAGGGGTTGCATTGCATTGCCTTAATTCTGAATTATAGGAGGATAACTTTTGTAGCAAAGTTTTCAAACCATTTAGTCGTACAAAGGGATTATGAGATCTATTTTTACAAAATTTAATCTTTATTTTCTTCTAACGGTAGCTAAAACAAATAACCTTATTAGTAGGCGCAAACAGTTAGTTTGTTTATACCAAGTGACACAGAATGTTGGTGCTTGTTTTATACGAAATACTAATAAAATTTTACAATATTATTGAAGCATGAGATGTCATGTTTTGAGAGTATCACAACCTCAAAATCACTTCCGGTTTAACCATCAACTTTCTGATTATATAAACAAGTACCTAATTTTTTTCTATATTCGTATTTTCTATAAAATTGTCTTTTCAATAATATATCATACAGGGTGCTTCTTTTTAAAATGGCACCCAGAGAATACTTTTAAATAAAATTAAGGATCGCGATAATTTCTGATTTGATTTTTTTTTGCTAAGTAGGATATGGAAATAAAAAAATGGCCTATTATTTGAAAGTAAATAATAATATATTTCATTTTTTTTAAATAAATCACATACAGTTCGTAGTTTTAGTTTTATAATTAATAAGAAACAATTCGAAATTTTACATTTTAAATGGAATAACTCCTATTTTATTTTATTTTATTTTCAAGTTCTGCCCTAGAATCCCTTCCTAATAACATATCACAACATACTGTATATTTTTAAGAAGGTGGCCACAGATCCTTTACTTACAACATCCGAATAACTGAATTCATAAATAAATGATCTATGGCCGCCACATGGAAAATCGGAAAGTGATTTTGGGGTTGTGCTAATGTCAAAAAATGTCAATTTATGCTATAAAAATACTGCAATGTTACAATGAATGACAGCCTTAATAGAATTTATAGTTTAAATGAGCCTCCACCCATCAACTTGAACTATAAATATAAAAATACTTTCAAATTTTAATAAGTCTTTTTTAAAAACTATAGAAAAATGGTGAGGGGGGAATTAACAACAATCCTGTGTCACCCGGTATAAATCACTGTTTTGCAATTTTGTTTTTTATCGAGCGGTATTAACATCTCTTTATAATTTCCCTCGTGAACCGCTGCGTACGACCGTCGACGTTTTGATGATATACTATTTTTTAAGATGCTTTTATTAGCTTGGGTTGTATGTATGTATGTATGTATGTATGTAACGGAATCTTTAAGCTTAATTTTCACCAACTTCCAGCGATTCGATTTCTTTGAAACTTTGCACACGTATCAAGGACCCATGACTATGCAATAATTTGCAAACAATATCCCGTTATCCTGATTAGGATCGCCAGGATAAATAAATTCCTTTATAGATTTTCTGTAGGAAAGTAACAGAGAAAGAGCTAGTGCGCGATCTGCGCATGCGTGCAGTTTCGGACGTACTCTCAGCATAAGGCTGACCGAAACTTGTTCGGAGTAGTTGCGTTCTGAAACTCCATGCAACAGTGAAGCTTTAAATGAAATGATTAGATTACGAAATAGTTCGTGAAACATTTCAATATCACATGTCCGCAGAAAACTGATTGATATATCGAACTAAAAATGAAAAATAAATAATAGTTTAAAAAAACTAAAAAACACGCTTTTATATGCAACCGAACTAAAAATTAGATAATAATTTTTCATTACAAAGAGTTTGTATTACAGTAATAAAAGGTCAAACAATGAATCATAATTATATACCTCAAAATAGAATTATAATAAAATTTAAGATAATAACAGAATAATCCACTTCACCGTGGGGTGCTTAATATATTAAATGTTATAATTATTTCATTTGTAAATATCTATGAGGGAAAAGTTATGAAAAATTAGTAAAATGCACCCCACGCTTTTTACTCTGAAGTGAATTATTCTGTTATTATCTTAAATTTTATTATAATTCTATTTTGAGGTATATAATTATGATTCATTGTTTGACCTTTTATTACTGTAATACAAACTCTTTGTAATGAAAAAATATTTTCTAATTTTTTAGTTCGGTTGCATATAAAAGCGTGTTTTTAGTTTTTTAAACTATTATTTTTTAATTTTAAAGCGGGTTTATGTAAGCCCCATTTATTAGGCGGCCCAAAAAGTGAAATTTGAGGTTTGAAAACAGCTCCAACTTGGTCACAAAACGGTCATAAATGGTCACGATTAGGTCATCCATACACCAACTTTTACAGCGTGTGAAAAATTTTTAGCGCCTCAAATTAATCATACATGGCTTAATCAAAAAGGATGCAATTGGTCACAAAATGGTCAACATTGGTCATTATGATTAATTATTTGGTCAGCAAGATTAAGGTAGTTCTGAATTAAATGAAACCATTCGAGGGCAGGAATATTTTGTGAGCGGCCTGAAATTAAATCTTTTAGATTCAAAAACAAATTCTAAAAGCCAGTAACAATTGGAGAGGTCATAGGTATTTAATATTTGTTCAAAATACTGGAATAAATATAAAGAGTTTAAAATTTAAGTTTCATTAATTGCTACATACCTAATTATATGTGTCACCTCAACATGCTGTAACAGTTGGTCACGAACCTTTTTTTACATAGATTTCCTACCACTAGACAAATAAAATGCGAATATTATATCAAAAAACTGGCCATCGGAGTATTACAAAATTATTGCAGAAACAAACATTTCATTGCAAAACATATAATTTAGAGAACATCAACAATTTCGAGCTTTTAAAATGTTTTTAATATTTAATTTGTTTTATTGCATACTGCAGATGGTAATTTGCAGACCTTTTAGTACTTTGGATATATTTCTCACTTTACTTCCGTGAGTGGCCCTAAGGAGTTGGCCCACCGAGCATTAGCCCGGTAGCCCGGTGGCCCAGTAGCGAATTTACCAAAACCTATACCACTTCAGTCATGACGGTGACTGAACTAGAATAGGCTTTGTTGAAAAAAAAACAGTTACAGTCTACCCTATTTCGGTTAAAAGTTTAACCATACTGGTGTAGTATTTGTAAGTTAAACGATCAAGCATCTTACGACCTATGCATTTAAGAAAAAATAGTATAGATAAAAAATAATTAAAAATCCTTTAAATTTTGAAAAATTAAGAAAATTTAATTTTAACCAAAAATGATTTAAGTTGTTCATTACCTTAAGTGATTATATCAGGAGTAGATTACTTAAGTTTAATATACTAGCATTTAATTAATCAAAAATTTAAAATTATTTAAATCTCTACACGTCATTATTCTAAAGAACTGTTGCATGGAGATGCATTTAACCTCATAAAAAATATTTTTTGAATACACCTTGAATTCTTAATTTTTAAAAATACAGAGTGTCACTTAAAAACCTAAGTTTGTCATTCCACGACTAAGTAAAACACCCTGAAATAATAAATAGTCTTCACAAAACGATTGCCATGGATTGCCTTTTATTTAATGTACGGTTTTCGCGAAACCATTTCTCGGCATGGTGAAATCCCTATCTAATTAAAAATGAATAAGAAAGGTGATTTTTTTACTGTAGAATTTTAAATTAGCAATACAAAATAAAAAAAAAGAAATAAAATTTATTTTAAAATTAATGCTTTAAAAAATATTTTTATTTTAGGAAAATGCAGTAGGGTACCATTTTTTTCTTAAAACATATTTAACTTAAATCTCTGATATACGACACTGATGACAATCTTTCTTGTAAGCCAAAAAATGTATAGGAGGCGTCCCCAAGATAATTTAAAAATATCTGGTCACTTTTCTTAGTATTCACATTTTTTCCTTATAAATAGTTTGGACTTTTGGACGACTGAAACAGGTTAGCCTTTGTAACAGAAGGCGCAGCAAAAATCCCAATCAGCAAGCTAACGTCTTATTGACGTCTCTTTTTAGTCATGTTTGGTCACATTTGGTCAGCAAAGACGTCATAAGATGACGACAAAATGACGGTAAATTGACCTCCCTGAGTCACAGACAAAAGACGTCCCGTTAATGACGTCATAATGACGTCTTTAAGATGACAAAAAATTGACGCATATACTTTTTTAAAAAGCTAAAATGGTACGATATTTTATTTGAAAATTAAAATAGAAAAGAACTCCTTACTGCTTTCAATTTCCTTGCACTGCAAGGTCGCATCCCTCGGGATACTGTCCAACCTGGAGATGCAGATTTTTTCACTAGCTGAAGATATTTCTTTCAAAGCTAATTGAGATTACCAACCGCAGACCGGACTCGAACTATTTTGGTCTCATCGGTACAGTGTAGGCGATAAAAAGCGAAGATGTTGAATAAACTAGTAGTTTATTGTCCATTGCGCCATCTATCGGTAGAGTTTTTTCCTATTTCAATTTTGTAAATTTATTAGTCTTATTTTTCTGTTATATGGTATTTTGGTTGGATTTTGACACGAATCATGTAATGTCACAAAATTTTTCTGGCGGGTTTTCTAAACATGACGTCATAGATTTTTATGAGCTAGTATGACAAAAAAATGACGTCAAATTGACGTCAGTTCAACGACGTCAAAAACGCGTCATTAAAATGACGTCATTATTTTGGTCCAGTGACGTCCCATGACCAAAAATTACCAAAAACAACTTACAAATGATTTCATAATGACGACAGCTTGCTGCTTGAGATATAGCTACAAATGCTATATGCTATACTGATATGGTCAATTTTTGAACCGAAATGGGCCAGACTTTGTAACCGTTTTTTGACTACTCGAGCTCAGTCACCGTCCTGACTGAACTGGTATAGGTTTTGTAAATTTGAGGCCCAGTCCGACACTGCTCGGGAACCAATTTACATATAATTGTTAATGACTTTATGACTACCTTTTTAATTGGGAACCAATTTACCATCGCCCGTACCTAAACATGCAATTACTGCATTTTACAGCAGTAGGTCGGTTAAACGGGGCACACCTCAAAGAAGCGGGCTTGTCCCACTAATATTTTTACTGTGTGTCAACGATCTCTACTTTAAGTAAAGAAAAAATATTACTTTGTTCATAGTATGTACAAGATGGTCACAAAAGTTTTTAACATATAAATTATTTTGTTATTAAACAAAATTGTAACAGTCCTATTTTGTTCTATTTAACGAAATAAACCAAGCAAGGAAATGGCTCTAAAACAAAAATACAAAAAAAATCATATTTTAAATTCGCAGACTATAGCATGTTATGCAATCAGAAATAGACACGAGAATATTATCTTTCTTCATTGTACATGGGCGCCGCGCCAGGCACCGGTAGGGGGGACAAAAAATTGCAAATTTTAGAGACAAGGGAATAAGTTTTCAAAGAGCAAATAAAAAGGTCTTTACTTTACATTGTTTTTTCAACCTGATTATAATATGTAGGAGATTGATCGATTTTAGCGTTGACCGTTGGTCGTCATATTTTACAAACATTCATAACAAAATGTGTTGATTTTTTTATGATGTATCCTTAAAACAATGGTTAATTATTTTATATTTGTTTAGAAACCCATGTAAAATTATGACCACTATCTTTGCTTTAAAAGAATAGTGCTCCAAATTAAATAAAAAATTACACCTGAATTTTACTATATTTTTGATTATTTCAAATACCAGTCTTTATAAGCACGGACCCTAGTCATATGGTTTTATTGTATGTGGCATATAATTTTTGTGTGTAAAAACGTATAATTTATGATAATTGTATTTCTATCTAAAATATATTTCATTGTTTAACTATTTAAATTCAGCCTCAGTATTATTATGCATTTTATAAAGTATATTATTTACGAAAGTTCCGTATTTTATTAAAAAATGTCCTCATCTTTAATAATGTACTTTTTATAAACAGGGTGTGATTTAATTGATGGCTAAAAATACCGGGTATAAGTCTTTAGCTTATTTTAGGAAAAAAAGCTCATATAAACATATGTCCTAAACATCTTAACTTTTGAGATACAGGGTGTTAAAATTTTGGAAAAACTTATTTTAGTAAAAACTGTTATACTAGATATAAACCTTATTTAAATAAGTATTTACTATTTTTGTTACATAATTGCTAATTAAAATTTTTAATACCTTATTTAAAAAAAAAGATTTCGCAATGCTTCTTTTATGGTCTAAAAATATGCAATTAAGGGAATTTTATTTTTTTCTCCTAAACTAAATAAGATACGGAAAAAAATTAGGAGACATAAGAGCAGTATTTTTATTTGCTTAATCTTAAAAAAGCACAAACATCTTATACACATTTACACAGTCAGTGGCGTACCGTTTTTTGTTGAAAATATCAGTTGCCTCTTAAGATACTACTGGATAATTGCCTTAATAATACATTACATACCGAGGTTTACATTGTATTATAATGAATGGGGTCGTTCGGCTTAAGCTAGCCCCTTCTCCCACTTCGACCTAAAAGATCTTTCGTGGATACCCTACATTAGTTAATCCCCTCGATTCCCAAACTGTTCGCAAGCTGGAAATATTTCGGGGGAGAGCTTTTATATCTTCTGGAGTCAAGAAAACTCCTTCCAGATATTTTATTCTCTGGCATGTTAATTCCGTACATTGGCATAGTATATGCTCCACGGTTTCGCTCGATCGATCACAAAACCTACAGCAGTCGATACCTCAGAGGGCCATGACCCGTTAGGAAGTTAGTAACTATCCTAAGTTCGTTCTTTTGAAGCTCTAATAGCTTTTTAGTGTATTTAGGCGATTGAGATCTTCGCCTGTCTTTGTCCTGGAGCGTTATTCCAATACTTCTCTTTTTGCCTCTGTTCCCATTCTCTGAGTTCTTCCCTTAGGTGGCCTCTCGTTATAACGCAGAATGGTTCCGGTCCGTAAAACGGAGCCTGTACACCAACTTTGGCTAGTTCTAGTTGGTCAGCAATCTCATTGCCTTCCACTCCTTCATGTCCTGGCACCCACATCAGAGTAAGTCTGTTGTTTGTAGCCAGTTGATAAGTGATTACCGGCATTCCCAGGCAAGCCTTGAGTCAAAGTAGCATGAAGCTAATGCCTTTAAGGCTGCCTGGCTATCCGATGGAATACAGGGTGATTCAAAAATCGATCACGAAACTTAAGGGGGTGATTCTACTTGACAAAATAAGGGCAGAGCTTCATATAATTTTTTTTCAAAGTATCATTTGTTTTCGAGTTACAAGCCGTCAAAGTTCAATTTTTATTTTGGTTTTTTCGCCATATTGCATTTATTTTTTGACCAATCCAGTTAATATTTGGCACACAAATAGAGCGATTCTAAAATTTTAAAACAAAAGTACTTTTTTAAATATCGCCAGAGGGCACTTTACCTAAAACTTAAAATTTATTTACATCATAACTTTTTATTTTGACAGATATCGCAAAGCTGGGACCGCCATTTTATAGACAATCAAAAACTTAAAAATAAGGTACTCTTTATTCAAGTCGATAAATCTCACCGTTTAGGCACCAATAGACATCAAAGTTTTCATAAATTCAATCAAATTACCTACATACATGTTATCGCCTGATTTGCTACTCTGACAGTTTTCAACATAGAACGTAATAGTTATTTTTCCTACGACCACTTGTGAAAATAGCAAATAGCACACTGATTTCATGCATAGAAAATGCGTTATATCACACTAGTGTTGCAAAGTACTTTACAGCACTAGTGTTGCAAAGTACTTTACAACACTGGTGTGATACATATTATGATGTCATTCTAAAAACTGCTATTGGTTTTGCAAGTGACATATTTATTGTAGTGACAGTAAAAAAACTTTTTATTTACCTTAAACGGTAGAACCCAAATTAGCAAAAATCATCTTATTTTATACTTATTAAAATTTACGAAAAAATAAAAACATAAACAAAAATAGACATAACCACAAAAAACAACTTTCACTGACTGGCACAGTGTTGTCAGGTAAGTAGATCAAATTAAAAATCTCCCTTCTACCTTTGAGCACGTACTTTATAGAGGCAGCCTTGCCGCTTGACCGTTCGACCTAAAGCGCCAGAGAAAAAAGCCTATAGATCAAATTCCTTTCTCTCTTTCTTCGTGTACTCAAACAACTAGTTGAATCTTTTTTTAATCCCTAATTAAACCTAAGGCTAATACACACTTTATGAATCCACTTTCTTTTATCCATTCATAAATAGAATCAGACCCTTCCGACGTTGCCAAATGCTTTCCATATTTTGCATGGTAACTGACGTTTGGTAGTCGTTTTTTCCTTACTTTTAGGACTTTAGGTTATGCATTTACAATTTTCCTATTTTTTATATTTTTTTCTTAAAAATATGAGGAAAAACTGTTATTTTTACTTAATTTTATATGTGATGTTCAGTTTCATTAACTCGTTTTACCAATTTTACCCCACCCAGCACCCCTTTTCACTCCCCGGTCCCGTAAGTTTATTTACTGATATTTTTAAAAAACGGAACACTTATAATAGCAGAAAACCGTATTAAACTATTAGCGTTATTACCTAACAAAACCATACAATTTTTATTAAGTGAGGGCCTTTTTAAATTCCAAAATGATAAAAGTTATATAATGCTTCTAGGTAGGTGATTTTCGATGTAAAAATATTGTCAAAACAGTATAATATAGCAGTGAGGAAAAGTATATATCACACTAGTGTTGCAAAGTAAATATCACCCTAGTGTTGCAAAGTTATCAATTGTTTTTTATTTTTCTGAACAGACAAACTTTAATTTATTTATTTTTTGGTGAATAATTTGTGGTCGTAGGAAAAATAGTGTACAGTACTCGTGTGAAAATGACTTTCTTACACTCGTGGGTTTGTCGCACTCGGCTAACGCCTCGTGCTACAATATTCCCACTCGTGTAAAATTAGTTATTTTCCACACTTGTAATGTAATATACTATATTAGATAAGTGAGTTATATTACAAATAAGTCACGCAAGAAAAGTTTAACTCTCGAGCCCGAAGGGCGAGAGAGGTAATTTTCTTAAGTGACTTATATGTAATAACTCACGTGTCTAATACAAAATTTTATCCAACACTTTCGTATAAATCGTTTTTAATATCGAAAATAATTTGAAAACGTCATCCATTATTTGTTACTTGTCATTGTCAACACCAGCAACAAAATTTTGTATTTTTTGGAAAGCAAGCTTGTTTGGTTGTAATGCATTTTGTTAGTCTATAATTCACTAGTAAGCTAAAGGGAACTTTAGCTCACTAGTGACTTATAGTACACTTTATATCCTCAAAATCTGATCAATTATGTAGATATTATATGTACGTGTTGGATAAAAATATTTTTTTAAATATTCTAATAATAATATTGACAAAAGCGTTTACGTTATTTATGTAGCAACATTTTAAATTTTGTTTTTAAACATCTCTGTAATATGTTCTAAACTCTAAATGTGTAATGATATGTAAATATACAATTTCTCTCTAGCTGATATTTATATTATTAATTTCGCCATCATAATACTTTATTTACCCTCTTTTTTAGTGCTTTTTATCACTATAGGTTAGCGGCCAATTTTTTTTTATTTTATGCCATTTTTAGAAGTTGTTGGACGGACATTCTCCTGCTCTGATATTGCGAAACCACGACATTGTTTTTTGGCCGATTCCTTTTTGTCTCCTTTATCTTGCCTCGACTTACACCATTCTCCAAATAAAACAAAAGTATTGGACCTAGTTATGTGATATATGCTAAATTCTAACCTTAAAATATCGGAATATAAAATCAGAAATTTTTTAACGCTTTTTTGCAAAGTACTATAGATTGGTAAATGCTAAAGCAAAAATTACCCTTGATTTAAGTTCAGAACATAAATAAACACAACGTATTTTTCAAGTTTGAGCCACCATCACTGTTTCTTTAAGATCACGAAAAAATTGTGACTTTACTGATCACGCATTCATGTTAAGTAGTCCAAAATACATCACAGAATCTGGCTCATATTCTTTTTTTTAATTTTATCAAGTGACATTAAACTCACGATCTTTAATTATTGTTTCTGTCAACGTGACCCAGGTAATCCGTTTACCTTTTTTAAAGATAATTTAGCAAACTTTGTCCTTATTCACTGTTGACGTATCATGTCCATGATATTTGTCACTACCTAATTTATATTCGTAAAGAAATGTAAAATAATATAAATTATTATATAACTATATACCGAATATTTTGCTTTACATATTAAGATACTAAGATTTTAAAATTTTTAAAAAGATTTAAATCCGGTACTGGACATGACTTTTAATGCGCATGTACCAAGAACCTTCCGGTGGGCCTCGAGTTTGTTTACTGCGCGAGGTCGTAAAAATCCGCAAAAGACAACTAGGCTCTGTGTATCTAAATGTGAGATATCTATGAGCCTGAGCAATTTATTGCAATAAAAATTAATGATACATTCCATTTAAAAAAACGAAAAAGATACGTGTAGCACAAAACAGGCAAACCTGACAATGGCGCCGATATTACTATTAAATTCTTTATGCCCGATACCTTTCAGATACCAAACTTGGTAAATGTAGATTTGGCAGTTTTAAAGATATTTTTAGAGTTGTAGTACTTTTGACTAACCCAGTATGATCAAAACTACTAAAATTAAAAAACTAAATGTGATACCTTTTTAAGGTTTTTTCAGAAGCCATCTTTTAAATACTAAAAAAATACATTTTTGGTGTACCCTGTATATTTTTAAAAATCATTTGAAAAGACTGACTACTGATTCAAAAACTACGAATTACACCAACAAATATTTAAATTTATCTTGTTTCATAATGTTTAAAAAATAAGGAGGGAGAAATGTAAATGGGTTTTTTGACACGGGGTAATTTTTAATATCACTAGGAGCAGGGCCGAATTTTAACTTTTGGGGCCCATAGGCAATTCAGCTGTCGGGGCCTCTCTTTGTTGGAGAAAAAAAGGTGAGGGCCAAAAAAAGAAAAAAAAGTGATAACTTTTTCTTGATGCCCCCTTTCTACCTCAGAATTAAAATATTAAGATAGAAATACATTTTTGGAGTCCCCTGCTAAAAAGTTGAAGAGCAAAAAGAAAACAAAAAGTCATCACCTTTTCTCGGGGCTCCTCTCTAAATAAGGCATCACCTTCCACATTTCACCAAACTACTTCCCACTTTTCTCTCGAGGGGCCCCTATTTTAGACGGGGCCCCTAGGCAGTTGCCTACTCTGCCCAATGGATAATACGGCACTGACTAGGAGGTAGTCTGACTGACTTAATGAAATGAAAATTATATTTTTCTGTATGTTTAATAAATTCTTTGTAAAATTTAATTTAATAAAGGATGTGACAAGTGAATAAAGGAATGATTTGCCAAAAACGATACGAGAGAATTCCTTGCACAATAAAATGTTGAAATTTAATTTCGTTGAATGCCAATAAGCAGTGGTGAGCAAGCTTCGTGAATTTGAAACTTTAATAAATTTTTAGTTGGGAATGACCGTTTCATAAAAGTAAAGTGCAGACTTTTTCTAAAGGAGAAATTTAGGAAGCGCAAAATAAATTGCTGTTCTTACTTACTTTTTAGACGATGCAAGTGATAATAAAAATCTATAATCTGTTTTGTGTGATTTGAATTTTCTTAACTAATTAAAAAGACAGTAAAATACGTATGTCTATTGATATTGTTGTTTGTCTTATATTAATCGTATCCCTTAACACTGTAGTGGTTATAAATAACTTAGTTAATTACGTAGGGTGTTCAGTAAGTTTTGAGATACTTTGTAACTAAATGGTGCAGGAAAGTATCATTGATGTTTTTTGTTTGTATATGTCATGACATGTCGTAGTCCTACATAGTTATTAGTAAACGATCAGTTTTGCGCCAGTTCGTGTCCAGCGATTTTAGCGCAATGGCATCGTGGACTACTATCGAGTGCCGTGCAATTTAGAAATATAACTTTTCATGTGGGTTATTTCAAGAACAGTGTTTAGAAGAAATAAAGTCTATACTTGGTGATGACTGTCCATCTCGTGCGACCATATACAGATGGTACAAACAATTTTAGCGGGGCTCGTGTTCGCTTGAAGACGCCTTACGCTCAGGTCGACCGTCTGAAGTAGTTACCCCAGAAAAATACCTACCGTCCAAAAAGCTATAGAAACAAACCGACAAATTACCTATCGACAGTTAGAAGAGACATTGAACATAAGTTTAGCAATATTACACACGATCATACATGAGCACTTGGGTTTTAGAAAAATTTGTACTCTTTGGGTTCCACACAAGTTAACTCCCGAGCAGCAGACACAAATAGTGAATTGGTGTAAAAAAATGATGTCCAAATTCCAGGAGGGTAAATCTGAAGACAAAGTATCGATCGTCACAGGAGATAAAACTAATCTTTATTATTACGACGTCCCAACTAAACAACAGAATAAGATATGGGTTCTCGAAGGTGAAGAAACTCCGACCGAATTTCGCAAATCAAGATCTGTAAAAAAATAATCATAGTTGTTTTCTTTGGTTCAAGAGGAATTATAGCTTATAGCCCCGACTTGGCGCCGTGTGACTTTGGGTTGTTTCCTTTTGTCAAGAGCCAACTAAACGGACAAAAGTTTAAAACTGAAGACGCGCTACTGGAGACCTGGAATAAAATATGCGCTGAAATTTCAAATGAAAAGTGGAAAGCTATTTTCAGTGACTAGTTTGTTAGAATGGAAAAGTGTATTCAATGTGGGGAAAATTATTTTGAAAAAATCAAATAAATGTACGTATATCTCAAAACTTTTCGAACACCCTACGTATAATGGCCAAAATTATTTTAAAAGTATTTTATTAAACGCCCAAAGTGTGTCCTCTAATTGCGGAAAAATTTAAATGGCTTATTCCTAAGCTAAGTTAATAAAAAAAGTGTTGTTTACAGCAGTTGGGGGCTTATTTAGCACAAACTTGATTAAATTTAATAAGTTCAGTCGCATCTGGAAACAAATATTTATAACAAACAATGTACGCCACTGACTTTTGTGCAATTTTTATTTTTACTTCTTTTTGTATCTCACTATTTCGAAAAAAACCTTCAGTGCATATTCCCTTGGGGGACGTCTATTAATCACGTGATGTTTTTTTACCAAATTTATAACCCTCCCCCCTAGTGATACTACTTGGTGAGGTTTTAAACTTCCCCCTCCCTCCTATTCGGATATCAAATTGTGTCAGTACGAGGTTTGGCCAAAAATATAATTTTTGTTCAAGAGTAAAGGACCTGTATTTTTGCTAATATCACAAATTGTTATAAAGAAAAGATGTTTAGAGTTAAAAATTATTTTCAGTATGCAATCTTGTTCATTGCCAAAAAATTTTTATTCGGTTGTAATGGTAGAAATTTAGGTTTGTACATTAGTGCACTATATTTCGTGATTATAAATGTTATAGAACAGTTTCAAATAAACTTTTTAAAATAATTATTATTAAAACAAGAAGAATGTACAATGCACTAATGTACAAAATTAAATGTTCTCGATTTTCACAGAAATTGAAATCAAAATTGTTTTTTCTTTTTTGGAAATGAACAAAATTGCATATTTGGAAATAATAATTCTAAACATCTTTTCTTTTTAACAATTTGCGATATTCGCAAAAATACAAGTACTTTACTCTTGAGGAAAAAATTACATTTTTGGCCAAACCACATACATGACTGGCACAATTTGATATCTTATGATTGCATTTTAGGTTTTAGACCATGCAGAACTTTTAATAAAGAATAACTTTTTTCGTAAAATTAATAATAAAAATGTTTTCTATATGCCGCCAACTTACGTAGACACACTCTATGTTTATAACGTATGTCCTAAAAGTTTTGGCACACAATATTTATCTTGGTATACGAAGAAGCTGCGCTTGAGAGTATTTGGGGCACTTACGTCTCTTTCGATATTTAAGACCATTCCTCCTCAATTCCAACGATATCGTACTCTTAGAAGATCTGTATTGCCTAGCCAGTCTCCTCGTTGACATTCCAATCTGGTTTTTGCTTTTCTCACCAATCTCTCTGACCTCTGTGCGGTAAATGCACGTGGTCTTCCACTTTTGGGAGATTCAGACATGGTATTCCCTGCTCGCACTCCGCTATTGTTCTATAAATGGTTCTACGTGAAATGTTTTCATTCTGGAATATTCGACAAATTTCAGCTTTGGGTATCCGCCCAAATAACTTGTAGATACTTTTTCTTATTTCTAATTTATACGACATCTTAAAGCGAAAACTTCAAAATAAATAAATCTCAACTGACAGTAAATAAAGTAAATAAACTTTTATTTTTAAAGGCAACTTGATATTATTTTGTTTTTGTTAAAATTAAAGACAATGAGTTTTGTGGCAAAACTTTTAGGACATACGTTAGGACCTTTTTTCCACAAAAACTTAATAAATCGCAAAATTGTACTATTTGTATTGTTTTTGTTAGCTAAACTTTATATCCTATACATTTTTTAAAGATTTTTTAGCAAAAATTTGCCAGCCATATCATTCATTCTACATCTTTTGTTTTCTGTCAGAGAAAAGTTAGTAAATTAAGGGAATTAAATAAAATATGTTGGAGCAAATAATTACGAAATTATGTCATCTAGCAACACTGAGTTCAAGTCAACCACCCCTAACAGATCCATTTATCAATGTACTAAATTTTTAATTAAGTTTAGGGTATATTTATAGCCACTAATATGGTTTCCTTCAAGACAGTTTAGGTAATTCATGTTGAGATTGACATTATGTCAATCAGCCTAAAATTTCAATATTAATAAAGTTAATGGTGGAGAAGCTATGTCGTGTAGGGAGTATATGTATTGGGTGTTTACGGATTTCAGTAATTACGGATTATGATTAGTAAGTATGTTTAATTATGGTATTACATTAATAACTCAAAATTATCTTATGTTAAATTATATATGCATTCCGGCAATTAATTCGAAAGACCTGTCTAGTCATTAGCAATAGTTACACGGGGAGTAGTATACATAGTTATACAGGGTGTCCCTAAAAGTTCTAAACAAAATGTTACCACACATTCCTTGAGCCAAAATACAATTACAGTCTGTGCACAGATGGCCTTTACAATAGGATAAATGGACCAAAAAATTAAATGTCCAAGATTGTCATGTATGACAACTGCTTTTGTTTTTTTAAAAACACAAGATTTACGTTAAAAATTTTGTTTTGTTTTGTACAGGGGCTTAATAAACCAAAAGAAAACTGCTTTTATTTTTAACAATTTAGCAAAATGTCAATTTTTCTAATTTTCACTTCACTTCACTTCTTAAATTTTAAAAACCTTTTTTAATTGACATTTTGGTGAATTATTAAAAATTTAGGTAGGTTTGTCTTGGTCCATTTTCAAATTTTTGTAATTTTTGGAGCCCCTGTACAAAACAATACAAATTTCTCAACGTGATTCTTGTTTTTTTAAAGCAAAAGCAGTTGCCATACATGCCTTTTCTAAACATTTAGGTTTTTGGTCCATTTGTCCTCTTTTAAAGTCTATTTCTGACAATACTGTATACAGGGTGTTTATTAAACATGGGGCAAGAATTTCTGGTGTGATTTTTAACGTTATTTAATAAAAAAAATCTATAAACATATGTTCGGACTTGCAGACGGGCCCTAAAAGATTACTTGTTTTTGGTAGTTAAATGGAAAAGGGGCCCTGTGGAAAGATGACATTTTTTTTGTTTTTGCTTCTCAAATTTTTTCTTTAACAAAAAGGGACCCAGACAGGTAAATTGTCTAGGGGCCCCAAAAGTGATATCCATAGACAATATGATATAAAAAGCAAAAATTAAAATAAAACAATTATTTGCCCTAAAATAAATTATTAGTCGTGTGTTTTATCGAAAATTGTCATTTTCCCAATTTACTAAGATCGAAATTCTTTATTTTTAAATTTTAGATTTTATTTTATGCTGTTTAGGGCTACATTTTAGAATGACTTAAAGTGTCTTTAGATCTATTGCTTGTTATAAGTATACATTCACGGCTTCTGCTTCGGAGAATTGTCCAGGATAATTTCTTCACTTGCAGCTTTCAACAGAGAAACTCGTGATGCCGCATGTATGCATCGTCCCCATATGGTAAAACTGGACAGGCCTCGAACTTCCTACTTTGTTCGTTCTCTTATTCCTAGAGTTTTTAGAATGTGGAATCTGCTGCCCGCGGAGCCCTACGTTTTTCTCCAAATCTTTAAATATTTAAGTCCCGTGTAGTAATAAACTTCTACTTAACTCGAAGATACCCACAGTACGTTAGTACTTAAGTTTTTAGCCTTCCGGGATTGTCCAAAAAAAATTGAATTTCGTCATAAAAGATCTACTTACCGACTTCTTTTATTTCCTTTACATAACTAAAATAAGTTTAGGAACTTAAGCATCTGAGCCAATCCCAGATCATAGCTTTTAACATATCAAAGCATTAAACTATTGTTTACTATAGTATAGCTACGTTGCTTTGATGGTAAAAGATAAACATCACAATGATTTATGTTTTTGGTACTTCATTATTTGCAATACGCAGGCAACCTTTTTCGGTGCATCTGAAGAAACCCCCAACTTTCCAATTTGTTTTTCCTTCACACGTAAATAATTTAGATGGTAAAATGTACAACTGAAGTGGTCTTTCCCCTAAATCTAAACCTTCACATCTGCATGTTTCCTACTAATAAAAGTAGTTTTACTTAAGAAAGCCACGTTCGTAAACTTTTCCAGGATAAATAAAACTATAATAAATATTTTGTCTAGTATTAACTTTAGTAGCCATTGTTAGCAGCTATTCATTTAATTAAGTTAAGTTGTTTCTGGAAGGCAGTTTAATTAGGAAGTAAATTAATTAAAATGTGGTACAGTGCAAGTTTACTTCATATTTGATATTTCGTATTATTTATTCATAGATTGCTCCCAGGATAGGTAGGGATGTCAAATAAAAAAAAAAAAAAGAAAACATGGATGTGTCGATATCGATAAATATCGTTTTGGCTAATATCGATTATTAGATATATTAAAGAGCTATACATCGATGTATTTTCTTATATTACATTTTTTTTATTTTAATAGTTAAAAGTTAAAAAATACTCCATAATAGTAAAAATTAGCCAAATACTTAAGTTTTTTTATTTTACTGAACAACAGTTTTCACAGTTTTAAAAATTTAAGTGAAAAAAACGCTTTTTAATTTTATTTCATTTACCATAAAGATCAAAAATATTCGATATTGATATATCATTATATCGAGATGTTATATATCGACATATCGATATTTGAAAATAATCGATATATCGTTGCCATCCCTAAAGATAGGTGTTAGAACCACCCCGACTGCGCTTAGCTAGCCCTATGGATGGTAGAGGGGAGGATAACCAACTGAATGTTTTAAAAAGTGTCCGTCGAAAGGTGCAACTTAAGGTGGCGCCACAGTAGCCAGAGGAGATTTTTTAACCAATGAGCATGAATTATTAGAGTAAGATACAAAATGAAAAAGGACAGATAGATACAAAATAAAAAAGGAAAGAAATACCAAAATCCCTCCACTGGCTACTGTGGCGCCATCCCAATATGCTACATTCCGATGGCCACTTTTTCAACTTGTCTGCCATAAAAGATGGTTATCCTCCCCTCCACCATCCATAGCTAGCCCCACCCTCATGTTTGGCATGTTCAACATATTCACTGATGAAATTTTGGACTTTTCCAAAATATGTGTGGGCTGTCGTCCACTGGCTCTTAAATTATAATATGTATAAATATAAAAGAAAATTAAAATATAATTAAGATTATTTAATTTGAATTATTAATTTAACAGTATTTAAGTGTTAATTTTTATCTTATCTTTAATTTAATTTAAAATTTTGACATAAAATTTAATTCTTCACAACATTTACCCATCAAATTTTGTTTTATTTAAAAAAATAAAAGTATATACCTTACTTATGGGCATTTTTCATATTTTAACTTATAACTCGCCCTGTATATTGCCAATCAAAGTAAAATTTTGTATTTCTTAGTTTAAGACCATGCGACCAGTTTTCTTAAAATTTCGTTTTCAAATTCAAACATTTTGTCCATTTGTCCTCACCTATCCTGGGACATTGTTGCACAAGGACCAAGTGTAACATTATAAAATTGGAATCACTTGAAGAACTATTAAATAAGCAATAATTTGCACAAATAATGACAGTAATTATTAGTTAGGGATTACTTTTAATTGTTGAAATTAATATAATAGTGACTAAAAAAAACACTTGAATAAAACGATTTAAACAGCGCCACTGTTAAAATTCACTAATAGAAATGATTGTAATATTTCAATAATTTTAACAGTGACATCGTTAATAACAGAATGGTTCTTGTCGAGCATGTCAAAGTCAACAAAATACGTCCGTTTCAATTTTTTATCCCCTTCGTTCAAAATAACATTTCTTTGTTTGCTTTTGCTTATTAAATAAACAAATTCCACAAAATTCGATGTAGTGGAAAGCTGTATTTATTGAAAAATGTTGGTTTTTATTATTTTTTGATAATTTGTGGCCAATCAATATAATATACGCACTGCGGTCGCTATTTAACTTTTAAAACAAAGTTGTATAGTTTAAAAAGAGAAATTCGTTTCTTGTACCTACACGTTGTCAAGTTATAGATGTACACCTATCTGAAGTTTTTTTATATTTTATCATACAGAATAAGTAAAAATATTAGTGGGTTTTCTTTTTTTAACCTACCTAATAATAAGGTATTCATTTAAGTTTAAAAAATATAGTTTTCCACGGCCGTTAAAAAAATGATGTTTTTAAATCGTTAACAAGAAGTTAAAGTACCCCATTCTAGTACACAGCATAAAGTGTTAAAAAAGTCACTTTTTTAACACTTCAAAGCTTTTTTACACTTTGAATTGGTGTTTTGTTTCAACGCCTACTACAATAATCCTAAATATCAATTTATGCAATGTAACAGTAAACGCGAGATCAACCGAACCAAACGGTCAAGTTACCTTTGATTTCGTTATTATTTCTTTTAGTTTATGGGTCACTGGTTTTAAAATTTGACAGTTTGCAAATAAATTTAATAGAAATTGTTGAAAATCAATAGTAACAATGAATCTGATCGACGTATATCAGTTATTGTGGACGGCCATTCTTTAAGCTTTCACCAAGTAAATGCTGGAGTCCCCGAGAGCTCAGTTCTGGCACCAACATTGTTTCTTCTTCACATCAACGACCTTCTCTCGTCCACAACTATTTCCATTCATAGTTTCGCCGACGATAGTACCCTTCACTCCAGTTTTCAGGTTCCTAAACCCATCACTAAACCTGACTTGGAAAACAAACGCAGAGCAATGCAGATATCTCTTTCGCAGGATCTTAATTTAATATTGGATTGGGGCGCCAAAAATCTCGTCCATTTTAATGCATCCAAAACACAATCATGTTCCTTGTCACGAAAAGAGTCATCAAATACTCATTCTCTACTTATGAGCGGCCAAGTTTTACAGAGTAAAGACACATTCAATCTTGTGGGCGTCACATTTGAAAGTAACCTTAACTGGCATAAACACATTGTATCTATAGCCACGGCAGCTTCAAAAAAGCTTGGATTTCTCTTTCGAACCAAAAAGTATTATTCCGCTTCTAATTTATACACTTTATATGTGTCCCAAATCCGACCTCCCTTGGAATATTGTTCCCATATTTGGGGCACAGCGTCCCCCACAACCCTAAGCATTCTTGATTCTATTCATAGAAGAGGTATTCGTCTTATTAATGATCCTTCACTTACAGAAAGGCTTCCCTCTCTTGCCCATCATGCTGTGGGGCATTTATCCAGAGCCATATTAACTGTTTGATGCGCCCTAGGCTAGAATTCCCGGAGCGCCTATTTTCCACAAAAAAAAGGTCATGCCTATTTCATTCCAAAGCACCTTATTCACAGAGAAACACAAAACACAAAAGTCCCCACTCAACCTAAACTTTTTAAAAAACTCCCCTGCCTACCCCCTATTACTCCCCCGTCTGGCGCCTATTTTTTCATGGCGCACTAGGCTGTAGCCTAGTCAGCCTAATGGATAATACGGCCCTGCATTTATCGCTTTTTATAGGTGCTTCCATGGCTACTGCTCTGAAAAATTGTCCAGTATAGTTCCTCCACTCACGGTTCCCAACAGAGAAACTCGTAGTTCCGCGCGTATGCATCCCTATACGGTCCAACTGGATAAGCCCCGAACTTCCCACTTTGTTCGTTCTTTTAACCCTAGAGTTTCTAGATTGTGGAACCTGCTGCCCGCGGAGGTCTTTCCTCCCCCCACGGTAGTATTTAGGCTTTAAGCCTTTGTGGTTTGTCCAAATATAAAAAAATGTAACACATGCATAAAGTGCCTTTTTACTCATGGAAATGCCGCACTCGCCTAACGGCTTGTGCTGTCAAACTTCCCATTCGTAAAAAAAGTATCACTATATGCACTTCTTACATTAATCACTCCTAAAGCTTTCTTTATCACCACTTATTTTTGTTACGAAAGCTAATTGTTTAATCTACCGGAAAAAGTTGTCAACAGCGAAGTTCATATAAAATCTATACTCGACCAAAAAACTTTACCACTCCGTCACAAAATTTTTAATATTATTAAAACTGACAAAAAATTTGAATCGTTATTTTAAGTTTGGTTATTATTTTTGGAGTTAAAAATAAGTCTTAGAATTTATGTCGTCATACAATTTTTCGTAACATTATGCAATATGCCTAACTAAAGGTGGCGGCGACAAGTGTGATTTCTATAGCATTTCTGTCACCTTGATTTACAACTCTGTCACGCAATTTTTTGCCACGAAAATATAATTTTAATATTTTCTTAAACGTGCACAGCCGTTATGTCTTTAGTACAGTGCATATTGACATATAAATAGAAAGTAATATTACTAATTCTTCAGTAATTCTCTTGAATTTTTCATTCTTAAGTGATGGAAACAAGGAGACATGTTTATGTAGGTTAAAAAGAAGAACAACCCTAGTTCGTTGGCTTTATTTTTTATTTTCCGAATGGGAAATCTGATTTTTATTATCTCATATGATATACAGGGTACGACAAAAAATTATATATTTTTTAAGGTGGTATTCTAGTCCAGAGACCCGAATTTCAAGCATTTTTGTCGATGAATACAAAAAAGCAATTAATATTTTTGCTATCCATTGTTTTTATAATTTCTTTAGTAAGATATAAAGAGCATACAAAATAATTTCAACAAAAATAAATAAATATGCATAAAGCTATGCGTCCTTGAAGTGGAGGGAGAAAAAAAAGTCATTTTCTGGTGGCCACGATTTCTACTCTCATGGTTAATTTAAAAATAAAAAATTGACAGATTCTTAAATAACACGAATGTCGTTATAACCTGAACCACGGAAAATGAAAAAAATATATATTTTTTCATAAAATGGCTTCTCAGAAATAGAGATGCCGCGAAATGGTTGCATTTTTCAAAAGAAAATTAAACAATTTACACCACATTCACCTTTCACCGCACTTTCTACTTGACAAAAACATGTAAATGTATTATTGTATAGCAGGCGGACCGCTTAAAGTAGGAGAGAAACCGATGTCGAACGCTGCCGAACGCGGAGGCCGATTGTGCCTATTTCGCGCTCTCGCTTGCGCTTCAAGCTTTAAATGGAACGCCGCATGAGTCATGTTTTTGTGGGTGCAGCCGGCTTCATCGAATTATAAGTCGTTATCACGTCAAAAATTAACACGGTCGGACCGTGCAGAAGTCACTCCTTTTTTTATAATTGATCGAATAAAAAAAATATGGTAACAATGAAGGTAATAAGAATTATCTTTCATATTTATATTATCGCCTACTTCCTTTTGGTCGAAAGGTAACTCGAACCCTTTATTTCTGAAAATTACATGTGTTTTTAAGTACATGTTTTAAATTTGGTCGAAAATACATACGCATACGCCTCCGCCAAAAAAGGCATTTGTTAAGTAAACTGCTAGGTAACCAATTTTTAACTAATTTAATCGCCATATTAAAAAAGATTCTTTAGATTACTGGGCACAAGTTAATTGGTTTCCGCATCAAAAATATTAGAAAAATTGATTCCTAAGCTTTTTGGTTGCCCGGACCAGAGTTAGATAATATTTAAATACTCAATATTGTAAATTCTATACAGAAAATATATGGCTGGTGGTGGAATACATCTGTGTGTCTGGTATTTGGTATTCGATTAAATACTTTTTTGTCAGTATTCGGGATTTTGTATTGGGAATACCGTTTTTAAATCGTAGCATTTGAATATTTGCTTTGTATTCATATTTTGTTATTTAGATTTTGTATTTGAATACAGCTTTTAGGTATTCCGATACTGCCATTTTAAGTATTCGAATACTCAAAAGTTCGAATTCGAACACGGAAATGTCAATAGTAGAATTCGAATACAATTTTTTTAAGGAAAAAAGCAACATCAAGAGAGAAATATGTTCTTTTTGGTAAGAACCTTTTTGGGTTAAAACAAAAAGAATCCTGGTATTAAGGTAACTTTTATTTTTGGTTATAAGTTTAAGTAAAGGACAATTTTTTCATTTCTTTTTTGTTTAGGAGTAAGGACCTTTTTTTGGCCTTCAAAAAGTATAAATAAATACTGAATTCTGATATTCGAGCTCAGCGGTATTCAAATTTCAGTTCAGTATTTGGACCAAACTCTTACTTATATGTAAATTGGTTCCCAACATGTTTTTACGGTACCCGACCGCCTCCGAATACAAATATCGAATAAGTAATAAAAGAACATGGTGTGAGTGCTTATAAAACTTTTTCATTTATAAACAAACCAGAACTATTCAGAACTGTTTTCCTCTTGCACTCACAATCATTTAGGCTATTTCTGGATTCATGGTAAAAATGCAACACAACTTACGTAACACACAAGTCACAGCAAAAACGCAAAATTGCTGACTAGTAAATTAAACCCACCCAACGATTAATAAACCCGGGGCCCGAGCCGTCTACCTATTTACTACCAGGAACCAAGATACCTACGATCTTTCTGGGCTTCGGAACCATTTTACCAACACCCTCTTGCGCTGACAAACTTCCTCTTACCCCACTTAAAACACAAACGGTATATTAGTATTTAGTACTGTCTCAAGAGAAAAAAGTATGAGAGTGTTATTCTACCAAAAATTAAAAAGAAGGCTTGTTTTGTAGTTTTAAGAATATATTTATCTTAACAAACAATATATTTTACGTCAACTTTTTAGAACTTATTATTTATAAATCATTGGATATACATAAAAAAGTAACCAACACAAAAATTGGTGGTTTTTCCTTTTGTCTCCAAATGATTAGGTATACTTAATAATTTATTATTAATGTCTAAAGGTACTCGCACACATATACACTATTGTGGCGCAATTTTTGTATAGCGGGATAATAAATAAACTTTTTGTTTACACAAGCATGCTTAGGTAAACAAGTTAGTTATTTTTGTACCAAGGGCGTAAAATAGCACTTTTACGCCCCCGGTTGAAAAGTTATTGCCCGAGCTCCGCGAGAAACAATCAGCTGTGGGTAAAAGTGCTTTCCGCCAGAGGTGCAAACAATATGTTTTTACGACTAAAATTAATATACAAGCATTCTCTGTAGTTAGGGGAAAATTTGCCATCTTCTAATGTTTCAAATTGTAATCAGTATGCTTTTAACATATGTTTAATTAAATAAATTGTTGTTTTACCAAAAAATAAAAATTGGGTATTATTTAATATTCTTATTGTTTTATAAATATATAAATGCGGGTGTTTTTGATACCTTTTTGCCCTAGGGCGTAAAAGTGTAATTTTACGCCCGATCGTACAAAAATGTGTTTATTATCCCACTATAAAAGTTGCGCCACAAAAGTGTACATGTGTGCAAGTACCTTAATACCAATTACATATATTATAGCAAGAATTACTAAATAAAAATATATTCATATAATTAATTTATTAATAAATTTTAAAAGGTGTCCCAAAAAATATTATGTTGGATTTTATTACTTTTTGCAGTATACCAACGATATACTTTTTATACAGTCCATTTCTTTAATGTCCCACCTCCTTTTTTTTAAAAGAAATACATCTAAAAACTTCAGAAATATAATAATATTATAAAGTAAAATTAATTAACAAATAAAAATTTCAAGATGACAGCTGGGTGCCATCTTAGGAAACAAACTTAAATGGAAAGGGGGATCTTATATTTAAGGGTTATAAAGTACTCTACCCCAGTCATCTTAGTCAAATTAAAGGGTCAACCCCGAAATCTTACGAAATAAGCTAAATACTTGTACATACCCTTATTTTGAAACAAAAATAATTTCCCAGAAATCTCCTATGATATCGTGTAAGGAGCTCGAAATATGACAGGTCAAAGTTAAAATAAAAAATCAGTTTTTGCGAATATTTTGTTTCATTTACTTCTAATCGAATTTATGTTTATTATAAAAGTTGTAGAACACAAAATTCTTTACAAATTTGACATGGCATTTTGGCATTTTTTTGTCTGGTCAACGGATTCGATGATAGAGGGCGCAGAATGGAAAGCGCTTTAGTGTAAATATCTTAGCACGTAATCCATCGTGATTTTTAGTCTAATATTTCATCTTTTTACTTAAGTTTTTACTAAATATCACTAAATTTACTATGTTGTTTACGTATTTACCGAAAATAATGAATTAATTACGTAAATTATTTTTATTATACTACTGGGTGTTTCAGAACTATGCGATCAAACTTTAAGGTGTGATTTCCTATGTTATTTTATGAAAAAAGTTCCTATAAACATATATCCGGAGTTGCTTCCTTACTGAGATACAGGGCGTTAAAATTTAAGAGAAAATCAGTTTTTTCTAAATATTTATAATATGCTTGTGCCGATTTGGTTAAAATTTGGTACACTTATTCAACGTAATAAGGTGCTTATTTAACCCTAAACATGTAGGTATTATTGTGTCCAGTGGCGTCTCAGTGGTCAAGGCAGCTTATTTTATAGAGCACAAAAAAAGTACGCCATTGACTTTTTTTTGACGTTTTTATATTTTTTTATAATTAGGCAATTAATAATACAACTTTTTAGTCCCTTATACTTTTTTGGTATGTCACTTTGTTTTCGAGAAAAAAAAATTAAATCCACTTTAAGTAATTAAAGTAGCTTTAATATTTTTCTCAAAAACAAAGGTAGCTACAAAAAAATAAAAAAATAAAAAAGTTGTATTAAGTGCCTAATTATAAAAAATATATAAACGTCAAAAAAGTCAGTGGTGTAGCTTTTTTCTCAATAATATAAGTTGCAGGGTCCAATGAGACGCCACTGGACCTAATAATAACATTATGGTAAGAGCGAAATAAGCGCCTCATTACTTTAAATAAATTTACCAAATTATATCCAACTTGGCCCAAGCATATTAAAAATATTTTTTGACTTTTGGCCTGTCATATTTTGAGTTTCTTACACGATATCACAGGGGATTTTTAAGAAAGTATTTTTGTACCAAAATAAAGACATGTACAGATATTCAGCTTATTCCGTGAGATTTCGAGGTAAAAGTCTAAATTAATTGGGCCACTCGTCAAGAGCTTGAAAGTAATGTGCCACAAGACCCCCTTTTTCGTTTATTTATTTTATCAAGATGGCGCCCGGCAGCCATCTTAAAATTTTCATCTATCAGTTTTACTCTGAAATTTAGTATTTATGCATTATGCAATTTTATTTCTCAAACTTTTAGATTTTTAAATTGATTCGTTTAAAAATTAAAACAGGGTGGGGAAGAGGGAGAATAAAGAAATGCACTGCATAAAATTTTATAGTTTTTACAAAACTTTTTACACTCTAAAAACAACTAAACTAACAGTAAGCAGTATCACAATAAAATTTCTGTTTAAATCCGAGGATGCATTACATAAATCGTTCTCACACTGTGTACATTCTGTCCTTAAGGTATGTGATTTTTGGTTTATTTCCACTATATTTTCACAGGTATCTTCGGAGTTTTTAATGCTGCATCTTCTGGTAAATGTTGAGTTTTTAAGATTTATATCTAAAAAAAATGTGACCTGTCACACATACAAAACTAATTTAAATATTATCGTAGAAATGCTAACTAGCATGGACCCGTTAGCCTCTAAAACACAAAATTCTCGGAATTGTATTGTTTGTAAGGTATATTTAAAAGTTAGGTCATTAAAATTATTTGCCTTTGATTTAAATACACAGTTCATTAAACGTGCAACAAACATAGTAGATATAGTGTCTATATTATCTTCGACACTAAACTTAATGCTTATAGCTTGGAGCTGTGGAGATAATGAAATTTAACATAATTTTCAGATTTGGATAGTCATATTTCCAAAACTATAAGAGATAGACATATTAAACGTGGTATTTTCTTAAAGCTCCTTAAAATATTTATTTAATGGTGATGCAATATACAGGGTGTTCTATTTAAAAAGTGCCAATTTACTATCAAATTCCCGAGGATGGTCATATTTTCGAAACTATTAAAAATTGGATATAACACATGAGGACTTTTTAATGATCTTTGGTAAATCTTACGAATAGTGATATAATATACAGTTCTACTAAAAAAGTATATTTTTTGCAATAAATCAAAAACCCAATGTTTAATTGTGTTTTTTTTGTTGGCAGCACTTTAATCAGCGGATAAAATACTACAACTAATCATATCTCCAATAATAAAGAAGTTAGCTATAGAGCCGACTTAAAAATGATCACCCTGTGTAAGGTAGGTAAGTCAAAAAACTTAAAACTACATGAAATTAAATTACCCCTATTTCAGGAAATATTACAAAATGTTAAATAAAATTTTTATTTAAAATCAAAATTATGACCAAAGACAAACACTCTTTCTTTTTAACACGCTTTTATTAACTTGGGTTGTAACTATCTATCAATCTGGCTATGTAACGGAATCTTTGAGCCTAATTTTAACCAACTTCCAGCTATTCGATTTCTTTGAAACTTTGCACACGTATTAAGGAAACATGACAATGCAATAATCTGCAAACAGTATCCCGTTATCTTTTTTGGATCGCCAGGAAAAAAATTCCATTATATTATAAAAACAACACCTAGGATGCCATCTGTTGGCAACATTTCAAACTTTGCTATTAAATGAAGAAGAAATTTTTTAGTTTTTACACAATTTGGTTAGTTGCACCATTGGTGTTCAATTTTTATGAACAATAAAAATTAATAAGTTCTTTACACAATTGGGTTAGTTGCACCATTGGTGTTCAATTTTTATGAACAATAACAGTTAATAAATGCCGTTAACACGCTTTTTTATTAACTTGGGTTGTAACTATCTGGCTATGTAACGGAATCTTTGAGCCTAATTTTAACCAACTTCCAGCTATTCGATTTCTTTGAAACTTTGCACACGTATTAAGGAATCATGACAATGCAATAATCTGCAAACAGTATCCCGTTATCTTTTTTGGATCGCCAGGAAAAAAATTCCATTATATTATAAAAACAACACCTAGGTTGCCATCTGTTGGCAACATTTCAAACTTTGCTATTAAATGAAGAAGAAATTTTTAGTGGGTTGCAATATATTGGCAACGGTCCAAACATTGCCTGGATTGCCATCTGTTGGCAAAATTTCAAACTTTGCTACTTAATGAAGAATAAATTTTTTAGTAAGTTGCAATCTGTTGGAAAAATTTTAAAATTTGCCACTCTTGTTCATTAAAAAATTTTTTCGCCATTTGTCAAGAGTAGCAGAAACTAAAAAATGAAAAATAATTAATAGTTTAAAAAAACTAAAAAACACGCTTTTATATGCAACCGAACTAAAAATTAGAAAATAATTTTTCATTAAAAAAAATATTGTCATTTCATAGTAAAAGCGTGGGGTGATAAATATATTAAATGTTATAATTATTATATTTGCAAATATCTATGATGGAAAAGTTATGAAAAAATAGTAAAATGCACCCACGCTTTTTACTATGAAATGACAATATTTTTTTAATGAAAAATTATTTTCTAATTTTTAGTTCGGTTGCATATAAAAGCGTGTTTTTTAGTTTTTTAAACTATTAATTATTTAGTTTGTGATTGAATATTACTTTTAAAAACTAATTCTAAAATTTGGGAACTTATAAGGACATTTTTTTATATGGTCTTTTTGTTGAGTACACGCCAAAATCTATTTAGAAAATGTCAAACTATTTTCAGAGTTTGCAAAACTAAAAAACTTAACATTTTGATAATTTTTTATTTAGATATTGGTTAATTTTGTATTTTTATTTTTTAACCTAATTTTAACTCGACAGCGGTGGCAGACTTGCCATCAAGTTTCTTAATTAGAATGTTTTTAGTTTTTGGGGGTTTTCTTTATTTTGTTTTAGGCGACCGGCCAGTTCATAGGGGTCAATAGGGCTGAACAGGGTTTTGGCGTGTACCCAGCAAAAACGACCATTGAATAAGTAAATCCGCCTAACCAATATGAGAAAGCATAGCTTTAAGGCATTTTCCAAAAATGAAGGGATAAAAAAACAGATAAAACAATTATACAGTATGTCTCTAAAGGTCTGGACCAACTGCTACCACATATTCCTTGAACTTCAACAATCTAACGCTATTTACCATAGTCCAAAAATTTTATCGATGGCGAGATAGAAGGTGTCAAAGTTTCCATTTAATTTTAATTATTTTTAAATATTTTTTTATTAGAAATTTCTTTAACAAATTTGGTATTAGGAAGTTCTTCAGGTCTGAAAATGGAAGTCTATTTAGGTTTTTGTTGTAAAATTTAAAGAAAGCCACCTACAATCCTTATGTTTAAAATACTATAACTTTTTATGCGTCTGTATAATATAGCTCTAGTAAAGAAGTTCTCCTATATTTTATAAACAAAAAGGTATACTTAGTTAACATTGCTACGAGCAACCGTTTTTAGAATATTCAGATTTACAATGCTATATTACACAAAAAAAGTTGATTTATATTCCTTATTCCTTTAACCTTTGTTTAGGCCATCCAGGTTTTTCTAAAAGTCCTGTACAAAGTGAAGTGCTACCATAAATTTCCTGCGTCAAAATAAAACGAGTTAACGCAATCTACCTTTGTCGAAAAGCTGATCGTTTGCGTGATACAGGGTGTCAAATTAAAAAAATGAAATAGGAATGTTGAAACTATGTATCAAGCGAGCCATTTTTTGACAACGGTAAATCGCATTAGATTCTTGAATTTTTGCCCAAAGATTAAGCGGTAGCGTTTTGTAAAGACATTTTAGAGATTTCTGGGAAGTTTAGATAAAGCGTAAACAAATGCTTTCTAAAATATCTCAAAAACGGTTGCTGGTAGCGATATTTACTGGGTATACCTTTTTTGTGCAGAAGATATAAGATATTAAGTCGGTTGTTTGGAGGAGCGTGTAAGGCGCAGGACCCACACTTTTGTGTGTGTGTGTCCTGCGCAACTGTAGACATGCGAACCCCACTCAGTTGGCAGGTTCGTTAGTCCCCCAGGGTGGGGACGAGGTCTTAAGTTGTCGCGTATAGGACCGTGGTTCGGAACTCACGTTAAGCTGTCGGTCCTGTCTGGCTGACATCACCTAGACGTAAAAGACAGGGCGCATAATAAGCCGAACGGCTTCAGTGCAGGGGTTATCCCGGCCCTATTCTAAGGTCTAATAAGATATTTTTTTCTGATGCCACAAAATACCTGGATACAAAAGTAAGGATAATTGAAACATAGGCAAAGAACTGCATGTGGCTCCGTCTACGTTTTACAACAGAAAAGTTAGCAAATTTGAATTATTTGCCCTAAAAATCCCTTAAGCCTAATCTTATATAAAAAAAAACAGATTAAAAGTAACCAAAATTAAATGGAAAGAAATGGAATGTCAAAGTGACACCCTGTATCTCGCAAACAATAAAATTGTTGACTAAGGTTAATTGTGTTACATCGTTTTATTTTGGCCGAAGGAGTTTGTAATGGTATTTCGTACCTGGGTTGTTCTTCTTTTAACCTACATAATGATAAGGTATTCATTTAAGTTTTAAAAAACATATATAAAGCTTTCTTTATCATGTCAACAGCGAAGTTCACATATTTTTGTAAGATTCCCAGGTTCCAAAATATATACTCGACCAAAAACTTTACCACTCCGTCACAAAAATTTAATATTAATAAAACTGCCAAAAATTTTATGTTTTTCGGAGTTAAAAATTAGTCTTAGAATATATGTCGTCATACAATTTTTTTTCGTAACATGATGCAATATGCCTAACTAAAGGTGGCGGAGACAAGTGTGATTTCTATAAAATAACATTTCTGTCACCCTGACTTACAACTCTGTCACGAAAAATTTAATTTTAATATTTTTTAAACGTGCACAGCCGTTGCGTCTTAAGTACAGTGCATATTGAAATATAAATAAAAAGTAATATTAGTAATTCTCTTAATTTTTTTATTCTTAACTGATGGAAACAAGGAGACAAGTTTATGTAGATTAAAAAGAAGAACAACCCACCTACCCTTTAGAGATAACCTGTATATTATACCTATTTTATGCATAATAGCGTTGATTGAGAGAGTACGTACTCTTTCAATCAACGATAATAGTCAGAGTAACTTTTGTGCTAAATCTCATCTTTAGAAATAGGCAATGCAAGTTAAAAAAATACAAAAAATTGAGTTTATATTATATTATTTTTAATCTGTTTTATACCTAAGATCTTATATTAAATTTTGATGTAACATTTTCTTAACACCTACCTGTTTCCTTTACATATAAACATGCGTAAATTTTATTGAGGGCAGGATTATCATCTACAGTGAAGATGGAATTTTGGCAGTCAGTAACAGTAACGCTATGTGGATTAAAATTTTTTCCACACGATGGTTCGGTTTCTGTACATTCGAAGCACCTCAACGATAAGACTGAAATAATAAAATGTGTTTTTAAATAAAAAATATATACAGGGTGGCCATTTCAAATCAAAACAGAGCTAATTTTGAAAACTTCAGCAGCGGGATCCGTGTACTGTAGTATTCTACAAATCGACTTCATCCTACCTCACTCGCACTCCGTGTTTAAGAAAACACGCTTGAAGTCGATCAAACTGGTCACCTATAAGCCAGGTCTCCGAACGTGTAGAATTCTACCAAAATTTTTAAAAGTCGTACATAACCCTAAAATAAATTCAGGTGTTAGTTAGTTTGCTATGATTTATATATTTATTTGGTTGTTTTTCTGTTATAAGAATGCAAAAATTTATTTTATTGTTTCTTACAATGATAGAAAAATATAATTTTAGTTATAGTAATGTGTTTAATGTCCAACCAATGTGACCTTGATTTTTCCAAAGATTCACAATGATATAAAGCTTATTTGTTGTTGAATTTTTTAGTTTAGATAAATTGGTCACATATTTTTGCTTTACTGATTTAAATTATTCAAAGTGAGAAAAATTGACAGCTACTTATTTGAAAAATAGGTTAAGTTAATTTTCATAAAAAATTAATTTTATAAAAGGAGGATTTAGCAGTTATTACGTCTATCGGATGATAGACATAATAACTACTAATGCCATAGTGCAAAATTGACTCCAAGAGTAAAAGAATTAAATTAAATAAAAATCGATTAAAAACCTAACCTTTGTGTGTTTCCTGTTAAAAACAATAATTAAAAACTTAATAGTTGCTCAATAATGATATTCCGTAAATCTAATTCGCAATAGCTGTATGTGTGTCCTTTTTTCATCTTGCACATTTAAACAGAGAAGTATTGTTATACTTACAGACATTTTACGAACATTTCCGATGTTTAGTCTATTGTGACACAGAGTACCAAGAAGTGCAATTAATGACTTCTCGAGAGGAAATCTACGATAGAAAGCGAGGTGTAGAATTCTATAGAGCACGGAGACCCGCTTGCAGGTCATTTGGGAAAATAGCTCGTACACGTCAATTTTTTTGCAACTTTCACCCTCTAAACTGCAACCTTTTTGCAGGGGTGAGACCCAAATCTTAGGTGAAAAAAGGGGTCAAGTGATACCGGGAATGTGATTCCACTCTTAACATTTAGGGCTAGTCACACCCTTGTCAGAAAGATTAATTGATATCTTATTTTAGAGATCATTTAACTCTTATTTTTCCATTTCATTAGTTTGAAGTAACAGGTACTTTAATAATATACATAAAAAAGATCAAAATTTTGACAAGTTGTTATATCAACGGAAATAATAGCAGACACTTCAAACTTAGCAGTTGTAATCAGGGTCAAGAAATCATAAAAAATAAGGCATCACTCTATCCCTTTTTCCATTTAGGATTTTGGGGTAAATCTTACCCTTGCTAAAGAGTTTTAGTTCAGGGAGTAAAAGTGACATAAAAATGTTTTCCCTTAAAATCAAAAATTGACGTGTCCGACCGCTTTTCCTTAATGACCTAGTGAGTGCCAAAAATTAGCTCCGTTTCGTTTTCGAATGGTGTATATTTTTTAAAAATGGTTTACAAAAATTATACCAACTAATTTTTTGAGACAAAAAAATGGGTAAATGCCTTGTTTTCCATTATAGTCATTATTTGTCCCTCAGATTTCACTTTTTTTAACATTTAATTATCTTTCAACTAATAGATAGTATATTTTCTAACTAGTGCTAAAAATCACTTTTCCGCATTTGACTGCGGTTAACCGAACGACGCGTAGCACTAGTGCGGAAAAGTGAACTTTTTCACACACGAGTAGGAAAAAAATATTTTTTATTACCTTTATTTTCTATTATTATTGTTTGTCCTTGGCAATTTTTTCAAGTTTATACATAGATACTGGTTTAGAATCACCCAGTATTTAACAGAAAGAGTGCGATCCAGGAAATAAAAAATACAGGGTGTAATTTATTTGATGTCTAAAAATAAAGGGTATGATTCCTTAGCTTGTTTCAGAACTATGCGATCAAACTTCAAGGTGTGATTTCCTCATGTTATTTTATGAATAAAAGTTCATATAAACATATGTCCTAAACCTGTTAACTTTTAAGCTACAGGGCTGTATATTTGAAGATATAGAATTCCTTCGCAGTTATTTGGGACACTGTCTGCATCAGTAATATAAGGAAGTAATTAAAGATATTTTTAGAAATATCTAACTAATTTTCCATAAAAAAAAATAAAACGATACGTAGTAATCACTCCATGATAATTATTTTTGCTTGATATAAAATTAAAATCCCACAGCATAATTAAGGCTCATATTGGTACTAATTAATTTTTTATATATCATAGCAATAATAATGAACAATGTATGTTGCATGCTCAGCAAGAGACAAGAGAGTAAAAAAGCATTAGGTTTTTTTCTTTTAAGAAATGATGCCCGATAAATGGTCATTGAGGTTTATTTTTGGGTTGAAGTCACACTCGTGCCCGTTTTCACCTACTTTTTAGGGTTTTCTAACGCTAGGTAGAGAATAACTTACATAAGGTTACCGTAAGCTATTCTCCACCTAGCGTTAGGAACCCCTAAAAAGTAGGTGGAAACAAGCATCGGTGACAAAAGTAAGAAAAAATATAATGTTATTAGTTACCTACAGTTCTCTGTGATGTGTCTTAGTACTTTGGTACCATAAAAATATTTCATTCACCATTTTGTCAAGGAAGCCCTTATTCTAATGTTGCATTTATATTTTTTAATAAAAGTTTGAATATAAAGATTCATGGGCGCCGGCAGGATGACGTTTAGGGATGTGCAGAGTAGAAAAAAATATAAAAAATTAAAGTCGAAAAGAATTTTGAAGAGCAAAAAAAAGGTCCTTCGACACTCAGGATGACAAGATTTTACCTTTCCCTTGCTCCTTTTCCAATAGCCAGAGGGTGCAAAACATTTTAAAATGCCTAAAACCAATACCTTTTTTGAAAAAAATTACTACTTTTCATACATTTTCAAAAGCCAGAGAGGTGCAAGTGCACCCCCTTGCATCCCCATCCCGGCGCTCCTGTAAAGATTGAAACAATTTGAGGTATAATTATTGGGGTCTAGTCACTGGTGTAGATAAGGGGCAGGGGAAGGGCAAAGGGAGTAATTAAACCTCCCCAGGGATGTTAAAGAATGTTTAAAGGGTTCTTACATGTGAAGGTTGCAAAGTTGCTTTCGTTGATTGGAGACTTTTTTCCTTGGTTTTTACATGTACAGTAAAGTATGTTTTAGTAATTTTTTATTTTTAGTGAGGGTAAGGGCCCTTTTTATTGGCTTATTTTGTTCAATTTTGAATTGTCCTATACAAAACGATACTTAAATTTCTGAAGCCACCTGCCCCCTCCCCTAGAAAATAAAATTATCGATGCCAGTGGATCTAGTTATTATAATAGATAGATGGATGGTCACGCCATTTTAATTTGTTTTAATTAAAAAAATACAACCCAGCGAAAACATTTATTTTGTTGTGTAGTGTAGTTTTTTTTAATCCCAAAAATTACTTTATAAAATTGACATCTAAAGTGACATCTGATGATGATGATATTTTTTGAAGCGTCCTATTTTTTGGTAAAGCTGTATGTATTGCATTGTCAAAAAACTTCTGTGCATGTAACAGCCCTAAAAGCATTCCTGGGGGGGATAATTACAACCTTTATTTGCGCCCTTATCTACGCCAATGATTAAAATAAAATTAGGTATCAGGTATTTAGACTATTAACAAAAACATTTTTTTTACTATTTTAACATCTTAAAAAACAAAAGATCTTTAAAAACAAAGATGTAGTTGACCAATGTTAATAAGACCTTTTTTCTTATTTAAAAAATATTTAATAATAATATTTCGCTTAAAAACTCTTTTTTAATTAGAGTACCACTACCCTTAAAACAGTAGAAATACAAGGTGTTTCTAAATCTGTTTTAAAAAATTAGGTAAGGGGCGTATTTTAGGGTCAGAATACAACATATACATATTCAGCCAAACAGAAACGTACACATAGACAATGCGTGGAAAGAAGTCGGTCTTACGCGCATGCCGGCATGTAAACATTTCAAATAGGATGACTAATCGTGCTTTGCTTTGATGTTGCTTTACTGGCCCATATACCTTTAAATTTAGCTGATTGGTATATGTCAAAAATTTTAAATGGTTGCTACATTTTAAAATAAAAAGAATTAAAAGAGGATTTTACCATCGCAGTTTGGTACAACAGTTTAAGGACACCATGTATTTTGACAATAAAGAATAATTAAATACTTAATATCTGTGGTTAATTTATATTGAATTAAGGTGTGACGTAAAAATGTAACAATTTTTGTTGGTTAATGAACAAAAATCAAAACCACAATATCCTAAATAGATAGGACAAACATAAAAAATCAACGGATACCTAACGACCATAGAGCGTAACTAGCCATCGAAGCTGGATGGGGCCTTCCAAGACCCTGGAGTGAGCCTGGACACTACTGAAACGGTATAAGTACACATTTCTCTATATAAGTCTTTTTTCTGGGAGAGCCTGGCCGCCTCTGGGGGCGGGGGCACCCCCTCCAAGCTACTCAGTAGTTACACCGGTGCTAACGACACAAAACTAAAGTTATGCACCAACAATCATAAAAAATAATGAGATAATAACAGCATGACTTTTCCTTAAAAGCAAACAATTGACGTATATTGTATTATACATCTTTTTGATGTGGAATTTAATATATTAATCGAAATAAGTCTAATTATAAGAAGGTAGCTTAAATCCTATAATATTCGATAATTAGTGCTAAGGAATGCAGAAGATTAGAGGGAGCCTAGTGTCGAACCGACAAACAAAATTATTAAATACAACCCTATGAAAACTTGTTTTTCTTGAGAAAGCTTTAATTTATCGCCATCAACTAGGAGTTACCTTTTTATAGCTAAGGGTTTAAGCTACCCAAATATACTTTTTTACTCCTTTATTTTACAGGGTGAAAAAATATTTCCTGCACTACTGTGTAAGGGTTAGTCCGCCCCTGGCGAACTTATAAAGAGCAAATGTTTTCGAAGAACACCATTTTAGGGAGGTCTAACCAGTATTTATCATAATAATTTTTTTTATTATACGCAAGCAGGGGCGGTCATATCAACTCTCTCCGAGGGGGTCCATATCATCATTAAATGCCCATATTTGCAATGAGGTGTGTTTAGGTAAAAAAAAATCTGTTACAAAGGATGTGGCATAAAAAGATGCGGGGGCATTGCCATCATGCCCCCCCCGTTATGACCGCCCCTGATACCAAGTTTAATAAAAGTTATTTAAGAAACACCGATTTTCAGCAGGGTGTCCTTTAAGGGCTTAAGGGAAAAAACTATAGGAACTTTTCGTTTTATGTTTATGTGTTCTATAAGAATTCGAGAGATTGCTCACATATTCTAAGATTACCCTGTATAAACCAGAGTGCGTAGATAATATTTTAAATTACTATGTTTAAAAACTAATACATGGGACCTAGACTCAAATTTAGACCAGGATGCTGGAGGCCCTTAATAGGATACTTTGGTAAAAAATTAATTTTAAAATTTGCAAAAAAAAAAGTTGATTTTTTAGATTACACCCCCCTCCCTCCAAAAAATTAAGTTTTAAAAAGCGAATTCCCATTTTATTTTTTTTTTTTTTTTTTGTTGTTTAAATCAAATTTCTTTGACAAGTTCTAAAATTTGAAAAAATATCTTTATCTTTTTTTTAACAAACTATAGCCAACTGAAATTTTTTCACACCACTATTTTTTTTTATGAAAATTTTTCATGGTGTCTCTAGTTATCAAAGAAAGGTAGATATTTTAGCGAAATTTGGGAATTGTTAAACAAAATTTGATCAAACTTTGACGAAAAAAACAAACACAGGATTTGCTTTTAAAACTTGGATTTCTTCTGGGAGTGGAGGGGGCAAATTTTAAAGTTAAATTTTCTTCACTAGAAGCCACTAGCATCTGATATATATTTCTAATGTGGGTCCCAGTGGGCGTAGCTGTGGAGGGAGTAAGGGGGCGGTCGCCCCTCCCGCCCCCTTGACTTGGCGCCCTTCTGCCAACGAAATAATATTTTCCAAAAAAATCTTCTATTTAATTCTTTATATACTTTTTATAGAAGCAAACAATGAGTATTAATATTATACCATCACAATTATAAAGTCCTGCAAAGCCCCTAATAAAATAAGTTTTGTTTTTTAGTGCTTATTTTGTCGTCTCACGTTTGTCAACAGGCAAAAAAATGCTGCAGGTTTTATAGATCACGAAGTTTAAATTCTTTATTTATTTAAAGAATTAAAAGCTGTTTTGCAAAAACAACCAATGTCATTCCTAACAGAGTGCCAATGTCAAATTTTTTTCCTAATTTACAAAAAAGTAATGCCTCTAGAACCTTCAAATATATCTCTTACTATGCAAAATACAACGATATTTATGAACATATTACAAAAAAATATATAGAGTTAGCCCCTGGAGTTAGCCAGTATACAGGGGTGGGCCAAATTTAACTTTCACACTTTTAGGTAACAATAACTTTTTATCTGTTGAGTCTACCTTTTTTATTTTTACAGGGCTAATAGGTAGATATGTTTTCTTTAAGTTTGTTAATTTTGGTCGAGTAGATTCACTTAGGACCGGACTTACAGGACTTTTCCCAAAATGATGCATTTAACCTCGTTGAAAAAGAAATCGGGATTTAGCTACAATTGAGCTAATACGTTTTTCTTTTAGAGAAACTATGGGAAATGATTCATTAAACGCGAATCTGTCAATATTTAGAGGATTCAGGAATTATGATTAGTTTTGATAAATGATGCGCCTCAAAAAAGCATGCATTTCTCTCGATTTTAACAGGGAACTTTCTTTAGTGTGCTTTGAAAATCAAAAATGTGAGATTACCATGGTTTCTGAGTTGGATGCTGACACAACTTAACAGTAAATAATTTAAAATTAAACGTAATAATTAAAATTAAAGGTAGTATAGGTAAATTCTGATATATTTTGCAACGAAGTTAAATGCATCATTTTGGAAAAAGACCAGTAAGTCCGGTCCTAACTAAATTTATTCGACCAAAATTGACAAACCTAGAGATAATATATCTATATCACTATTAGCCCTGTAAAAATAAAAAAGATAGGCACAACAGATAAAAAGTTATCATTAGTTAAAGAGTGTGACAGTTTAATTTGGGCCCACACTGAAGATTTATTAGAGTTTCTGGAATATCCTGACCATATTGTTCCGGAACACCTCGTGTATAAAAACACGTGTCTTTGTTTTTATACCTTTATTAACAATCCAACGTAACTATGGTTACAACGACAAAATCTTCACTTGTCAATGTCTCGAAGTTTACAGCACAAAAGTCGAATCTATACTAACTGATCGGAGGTTTCCCGTCGCCCTTTTATAGTATGGTGGAAGGGTAAAGAATGATCTAGAATCTTCGAGAAATATCGTGAAAATTCCATAGTACAGGATGGCATAAAAGTTCTTAATGGATAATTCGGGCGTTTTCGGAAACCTTCGAAAGTGATGAAAGAACTTGGAAAAATTAAGGTAAATTATTTAAATAAATTAACAAACTAAATTAAATGATCCTAACTCTCTAAAATTCTAGAATCTAAACACATTTTTGAAAGTCTGTAACAATATTGAAAACTTAACATTGGCTGTTTAAAAAAAAAAAAACTTAAATTACAATGGCATATTGATAGAGTAAATATCATAAAGAAATGTCAAAATAAAACGTTTTTAATGTGGATAGTTGTAGTTTTGAATTTAATATTGTTTAGTTTTGACAGAAAGTTTAATTTTTTTTTTGGTTTTTGTATTTTATTAATACAAAACGAATAATTCCTAAAAATAAAAAAATATTTTTCTGCGGTAACATAATGCCTCTTCCAAAAAAGTCAGGTTTTAAGAAAAAAGCGATAAGAAAAGCTTATACTCTGCGCAGGGGCGTCGTTAAAATTGGAAACTTTATAAACGGTTACTAAAAGCAAAAACTCCATATTCAAAAATAGGAACTCCAAAAGGACTTCGCCCCTCCCGCCCCTAAACCCTGGCTACGCCACTGGTGGGTCCGATGTCCCAGTTTTGAAGATATAGTAATTTAAAAATATTATCTACTCCAGTGGTATAAACTAAGCAGATTCTCACGTAATAGGTAAACGAAGGGTTTTGACGTGTTTTCTTGTCAATATTAGAGTTATGCAAGGGCGTTTGACGCTAGGAGATCAATAAAAAAAACACCCATTTTCAAGATGTCCTGTATATAGTAAAGTACATAATCATGTACGGGGTTACAATAGTAATAATAGAGAACACAGAGATAAAATTAAAGTTAAAAATAATACTTTAAAAAATGTTATGTTTAATTTTGCAACCCTCGGTCCTTGGTTGACAGGGTTGAAGACACTAACAACTAAATACATACCTTCTTCAAAAACTCCACACACCATCACTACAAACAAATAATAATAACATTTTCTTAGAAAACATTTTTCAGGTATATCCTTGAATTTTTCTACACGACCTAATTCCAAATTCTCACGATGTTGTTTATTCTGTTGTCTTTGTTACACTGAAGTAATTTAGATTGTTGTTAGCATTGCGAAACATTGGATTCATTTAAATCAAAGTCGGCATTGGACTGACTCGATGTTAACCTAAGGCTTAGTATATGTTCAACAGATATATGACGTAAGAATTTCCTTTAACTTGTGTGTGCGATTTCTACAAAGCGATTGCAAATTCCTGAATTGTGTGGATTTTGACGATGTATAATACGTAGTGGGTACCAGGAAGTATTAATAAGTAGAAAATTATAGTTCTTTCAGGTCTTGATTAAAGCAAATGAAAAATTAGTTTCCGGGAAAAGATTATTTTTAATCTTGATTAGCTTTGTAGGATATTAATTATAGGAAAATTAAACAAGTTATAAGAAACAAATTTGTAAAAAATAGTCACATTTGAAAAGTCAGGGAAAAGAATGATAATAATTGTCTATAGAAGACAGGTGCGACTCGTCCGTAAGATCATTATTTGAATAATGACGCGCCTACTTAATTCTTTTTCTTAGATAGGCCGGAACACTACCTATTTCAGATACATTTTTTACCTCCAAAATGCCGAAAGTAGCAGACGTTGCTAAACTATGTACAAGTTACATATGCAAAATTTTAAACCTGATCAACGCGTGATATCGTGTGAAATCGCGTTTTTATTACAGCTATTGGTTAAAAACCAATACTTTAGTTTAAAGTTATGTTTTATTACCTTTATAACAAATAGTTATAACCAGAAAACGCGTTATTACGCGTTGATCACACTTTAAAATTTTGCATGCGTATGTAACTAATGTAGAGAGTATAGGTGACGTACTTTTCCGGCCGGAAATATTTTTGGAGATTTGTTTTTTAGTCCAAGATCCCGTGAGCATCAGACCTCATTTTGTAAGAGCAAAAATTTGTCAGCGTATGCTGCTAACATAGGTAGAAGCGACTGGAGAGTACGAAGTGTGACTCATAATAGCTTTGACAAGTACCAGGTATCGAAGGAGAATGAATTGAAACTTAACTTTTTTCTTTTTGTGAAAGCGTAGTTTAATATAGTAATATGTTACTTGGGCAACTATTAAAATATATTTGCTCAGTCGCCAGACAGTTTTGACAGTTCCAACCCTTATGCAGACACAGGGGCGTGTGGTGAAATTTTAAGTAAAGTAGCAATTTTTAAGAATTTACCCATTTTTAATGTAATTCTTTCTTCACTCACTATTTGCAAATTTGACAATAACATCATTAAAAAAGGGGATGCTCTGACAGGTTATGGAAAAGTTAATTTTTAATAGACGAACAGCAATATTTGTAAAAGTCTTTCCAATACCGTTAAATTTATCTACAAATTTTGGCTATTTAAATAATGTTATATATTTTCACACCCAGTTTACCATTTTAATTGTTTGTAAGGTTTTTTTTCGGATTAAAATGGCTAATGTAGTTTTTCATTTGTTTAAAATTTTAACATAGTTTTGCTTTTTCTTAAGTAATTAATTGAAGCCTGTAAAGTTTAATGGTAAAACTACTTTTATTATATTATATTTTATTATTTTTATTATATTATTAAGCGATCCGGGTTCGAATCTCGGAGTCGGACATCGGATTTTTAATAGCTCGTCACCTCACAGTTGGCAATGGCAAACCACTGTGTAGTAATTCTGCCATTTCTAGGTAGTAGTTATTTAAAAATAACGTCCGTGGTGGCACTACCGCGTTGTCTCAAAGGTGCTGTGAAATGCAACTGCATGTTTCAGTGCTTGGATAACGTTGACGGAACACGACAATATTGGGTTAAACATCCAGTAACCCGGCACTCACGGTACACTGGTATTTAGGCATAAACCTTCGTGAGATGTCATAAAGATGAAAAAAAAAATTATTAGTTAATTGTTCTCCACGCACGACACATGGATAGCCGTTAAAAGTCAAAACAAAGCTGCTGCAACAACAGCTTCCGCGATTTAAACACGCGGCTGCTTAGCCAGCAGACTACAGGTGGAAGTTGTATAAAAGCAGATTTTCGGACTCTTTGTATAGTTGCTTCACTATCGTCCGGAAAATCGCTTTTCCTACACACCTGCTACACAATATACCATTTTCTTGCAAAATTTTACATTTTTGTCCACTTTTTTTTGCATGCTTGATAGGTATAGATGTTTCTATATAAAAAGAAAAGTGACGTCAAAACTTTTAAAAATAATGGGTGATTAAAGTATTTTCAATAAACTCTGGTAATTACATGATTTCATTTCAAGAGAAAGATTTTAAATACTTCTTTCTAAGTATTAAAAGATAGTTTATAAAGAAGTATTTTTAAATTATCACTAAAAGGAAGGTAAATTTAATCCACTTAAATGAATTTAAACTCTACAAAAATGTCTTTATTTCAACTTGTACTAGTGCTCAGCTAGATAGCTTAAAGAGATTCAAAAGTCTATCAAGCAAATTGTTGGGTGTAGGAAATTGGTATAAAATATTAATTTTGTTTTTCTTAAAAATGCCACATTTAATTTTAATAATATATTAGAATATTAATTCTTTAAAATTAACTCATTATTGAATTTACAAAAAACTAAATGTTTTCGTTATACGATATTATAAACTTCGTTTTATTAATACGTTGGCGTTAAAAAATATATTTTTACTATAGAATGCTTTGTCCTTTTTATTAAAAAATAAAATAATATGGTTAATCGGCACAAACTGTCAAATTTTTAATTTAGTGACACATAAACTAAAAGAAGAACATGGCAGAATATTTGGTAATTGTCCGTGAGCAAGCGACGGATTTGCTTGGTCGATTTCCTCTCAGTTCATAACTCGTAAAATGCTTTAAGAAGGTTGAACATGAATAATTGTGATGGTGGAATGGTACAGGGTGCTCCAAAGAGAAGATTCATATTAAACTTGTGTTTTTTTTTAATGGAACACCCTGTATATAGGTTCAGGTTTGGATTGTAAAATTAAAAATACCGTAAATTTTATCAGCGATACCTTTACCAAAAATGTAAGGTTTTTAAGAAATTTGGGATTTTTAAAAACACCTTAACAAAAATAATAATATATATAATAATAATAATAATATATAAATAATAATAATATATATATATATATATATATATATATATATATATATATATATTTATATATATATATATATATATATATATATATATATATATATATATATATATATATATTTATATATATATATATATATATATATATATATATATATATATATATATATATATATATATATATATATATATATATATATATATATATATATATATATATATATATATATATATATATATATATATATATATATATATATATATATATATATATATATATATATATATATATATATATATATATATATATACAGGGTGTTACAGAATGTTGTCAACAAAACCCGGGGGCGGGTTTAACATTAAAAAATAGGAAAATCATCATCAGATCATATAAACAAGGGTCCGGAATTGCTTCGTTTTTGAGATACAGGGCGTTGAAATTTTTAAAAATTTTTGATTTTTACTAACTTTTAAAAATCCTTTTTCAATTTTCTTTAAATTTGGTGTGTGTGTTTGCAATAGTAATGGGTATATTTTGAATTAATTATTTTTATTTAGTTATTATTTGAATTATTAATTAATAAAATTGCAAGTATTGTACATTATTTTCTCGTTTTACTTAAGCCGCGTTCAGAGAATTATTTTTTTCCTTAAAAACGAAGCGAGAATCAAAAAAAAGTAGAGAGACAAAAAGTTGTATTTTTAGTTGCGCAATGTAAAAACTAACTGAAACCTAATAAAACGCAGTGGCGTGACATATTTTTCTCATTAATTTGACCTAAGATACCCCCGGGGACGCCAATGGAATAAATATTTTAAATGTAATTAATTCAAAAGATACCCATTACTATTGCAAACACACACACCAAATTTAAAGAAAATTGAAAAAAGGATTTTTAAAAGTTAGTAAAAATCAAAATTTTTAAAAAATTAAAAATTTCAACGCCCTGTATCTCAAAAACGAAGCAATTCCGGACCCTTGTTTATATGATCTTTCTTTCCTATTTTTTAATGTTAAACCCGCCCCGGGTTTTGTTGACAACATTCTGTAACATCCTGTATATATATATATATATATATATATATATATATATATATATATATATATATATATATATATATATATATATATATATATATATCAATCTAACATATAGGATATAATAAAGTTTTCTTTTTGTCATGATTTTATTAAAAATCTCAAATATTTTAAAAACCCTTTCAGTTTTGGTATTGGTATCGCTGGTAAAACTTATATTATTTTTACTTCTGCAATCCAAAAATAAAATAATATACAGGGTGTTCCATTTAAAAAAACATAAGTTTAATATTAATCTTTTTTATGGAGCACCCTGTACAATTCCACCATCAGAGACGCAGCTGACGCTCACAACGACTGATGCAACCCATTTGAAGCATTTTTCAAGTTATGGACTGATCTTTGATTTAGTTGATATCGCGTTATTATATGAAAATACATTTTAGAAACAAAACGCTTATGTTAGACTGAAAACATCAAATGTAAAATAAGCACATATATACATGTATATATATATATATATATATATATATATATATATATATATATATGTTTTCAGCACTTTATGTAGTGTAATAAAATGGAGTACTTTTATTTTCATCATAAAGCTAAAAAAATCAGCATTTGTTGAATTTCCCTTGTAATAAATATCTTGTCCAGTCATTTCACGATGACGAATACCTTATGGGGAACTACGGAACTCTTACGGTAGGTACTGTTGTCTTGGTAGTTTACCAACGTAAGACAGTTATTTGGTAATTTAGAATTAATATTGGAGCTATGATACAGTAAAGTATACTGGGATTAACTAGTTTTGTATCCAATTAAAAAATATTTTGTATTGTAAACACGTAAAAGCTCAATAATTTGTTATAAATTACTAAATATTTAGTGGGTTCTTAATTTTTAGTCAAATAGGTAACTTTTAACTAAATAAGACACTATAAAAATTAACGCCTAAAAAGAAAATGTAATTAAGTAGTGTTAATGAATATAATATCTTGTTAATCAATAACTTGGACTAAGCAAATTGGACTAAATTAAATACATTTTGATTTTTTTGGTAATGGTAGAACTATGGATTTTTACATATTGTATAAAAATCCTACAGGAAAGTTCTGACGAAGGTCTTCTGAATCGTTTTGTTTTAATCGACATATTTCCAAGTTAAAAGCAGGTAAAAAATTGTAGTTTATGAGAAAAAATAATATATAATAACTTATTTGCTTGTTAGTTCTGGTTGGTTTAACAAAACGGTAACTAATTAGGTATTTTTTGTAAGTAAGTACAGGGTGTTTCATTTTCGATGGTTTTACAAGGTAACTCGAAAACCGTTGGGAATATCAAAATTTTAATGTTCTGTGTTCATGGCTATTGCTATAAATGTCGTGGCTAGAGGGTTATTTTCAGATTTTGCCCATTTTTACAACTTGCTTTAATTTGTTTGCTATTACAGTTATAAAAAAACATTAAATATAGGTTAATTGTGTAGTTTTTTTCCATATAATTTAAAACAAATCTTACGATGTAAAACACTAAGACACTTTACTTCATTTTCTTTCAAAAAACAACATTTATTATGTAGGAAAATGATCTTATTGATACTGAATGGCGTACTTCGCAATTTATCGTAGTTGCCATGAAAACAGAAACTAAAAGAATGTTATGTTGTAAAAACAATTGCTTGTGTTTCGTTAAAAGTTTATAAAATAAAAATATTAGTTTGTGTTTAATCTTTGGAAAATCCACGAAGGCTGAAAGCCTAAATACTAACGTACCGTAGGTGTCTTAAGCAAGGTATGAGAAAGTTTGTTAACACGGGACTTGAAGATTTGGGGGAGAAGGAAATTCCTCCGCTGGCAGTGGGTTACACAGTCTAGAAACTCTAGGGATAAAAGAACGAACGAAATGGAGAGTTCGGGGCATGTCCAATTGGATCGTATAGGGATGCATACGTGCGGCACCACGAGTTTCTCTGTTGGGAGCTGCAAGAGGAGGGACTATACTGGATAATTCGTCGGAGCAGAAGCCGTAAAGGTATCTATAAAAGAGCGATAGATCTCCCACAGCTCGACGATGGGCAAGAGAAGGAAGTCTTTGAGTAAGTAAAGAATCATTAATAAGAAGAACAGCTCTTCTTTGAATGGCATCAAGAATGCTGAGGGTTGTAGGGGATGCCATTCCCCAGACATGAGAACAATATTCCAGAGAGGATCGAATTTGGGACACCTACAAAGTGTATAAATTGGAAGGAGAAAAATACTTTTGGCTCAGAAAAGAAAACCAAGCTTTTTTGAAGCCGCGGTGGCTATAGATACAATGTGTTTATGCCAGTTAAGGTTATTCTCAAATGTGACGCCCACAAGGTTGAATGTGCCCCCACTCTGCAAAACCTGGCCACTCATAAGCAAAGGGTGAGTGTTTGATGATTTTTTCGCGACAAGGAAGATGATTGTGTTTTGGATGCATTAAATTGAACGAAATTTTTGGCGCCCCAATCCAATATTAAATTGAGATCCTGTTGAAAGAGATATCTGCATCGCCCTACGTTTGCTTTCACAATCGGGCTGAGAGATTGTTTGAGGACCTAAAAAGTGGAGTGAAGGGTACAATCGTCAGCATAACTATGAATGAGATTGATTGTGGAAGAAAGAAGGTCGTTGATGTAAAGAAGAAACAAAGTTTGTGCTAATACTGAACCCTGAGGCCAGAGGCGCATTTACAAGTTTGCCGCCCGTAGGCTATTTTATGTTCGCCGCCCCTTTGTATAACTTTTTTCCGATAAAAATAATTTTGAAGAGCAAAAAAAAGAAAAAAAACACAAAAAACAAAAAGGTCCTCACCTTCTTTATCTTCGTACTAATTAAAATTTGAAATCATCCACAAAATTATTTATTAATATTTTGCCGCCCCCCAAAGTACGTCTGCCGCCCCCTAAAAACGCCGCCATAGGCTTCAGCCTACTCAGCCTTTTGGTAAATGCGCCACTGCCTGAGGCACTCCAGCATTAATTTCGTGAAAGCTTGAAGAGTGGCCATCAACAATGACTGATATTCGTCGATTAAAAAGATAACTGAAGAGCCAAGAGCAAAGTTTAGTTAGATGACCGTAGAAGGGAAGTTTCTTGAGAAGTGCGTCATGCCAGACCTGGTCGAAACCCCTAGATATATCAAGAGCAACGATCTGGGACTCACCCAGAAACTCAAGAGACTTGTTCCAGTTGTGTGAAACGAAGAACAGAAGATCTGCTGTAGATCTCTTGTGACGAAATCCCTATTGCCTGTCATGTAAAATTGTATGTTTTTCTAAATGCCTAAGAATTTGCTAGTTAATGGATTTCATCATTACTTTACATCCGTATATTATTGTGGTGTAATTAGTTATTTTTATGTTAGACAGTTTTTGAAAAAATGGCCAAGCTTATATTTTTTTCTTATGTAACACCCCTTGGACCGTTTTTCATAAAATCGCATTTTAAATCTATTCATACCAGCATTTGGTATGTAATAATTTTTTTATTTTTATGAAACAATTATTAAAATGTGGTAAAATAATTAAAAACAGTATTTTTAAGCCGCTTAAACTTTATAATACACTTAAAAACTGTTTTTAGGAATTTTGCCATATTTTAAAAATTTCTGGAAAAAAATGAATTTTTTATTACTTACAAAAGATATTGATTTAAATAAGGTATACCTGTTTTGTACAAAAATAATAAAGGAATTAAGCGGTCAAAGCAAAATGTCGAAATTGTCACCAGTATTAAAAATGCATACATTAAATAAAAAATTATTGTCGCACCCTGTATAATTCCGACTTACTGAACAGCCGTTTATCTATCATAAGAATGAGGTTATTTAGTAGCCCAATTATCATTGGTACTGTGGTTACAGTTTAAAAGTTATAATTAAAATAAGTTTTTTTATACCAAGTTTCAAGGTATCTTCTATATCTTCCTAACGAAGCGCGATAGAACTTTTTTCCAAACAATTCAACAAAGACAAAAACAATATGGTTATTTATGTATTTATTTTGTTTCAATTTAAGCTGGTTTTACACTTATCTTCTTGTCAAATAAGTTTGATCAAACATTTGATACAATTTGTTGGAATTCGGAAGTCTAAATTAGAAGAAAGTATTTAACTTACTTCTTTAAAGCAAGGTTGCCAATTGAGGCAATTTTGGTAAAACAACATACATATTATTATGTTGTAACAAGCAAAAATTTTATTTATACCGGGTGCCCACGAGATCACTTTCCAGCTGCCATTTTTTTATTTCTTTTCGATACTGACAAAATTTGCTAGTGTTATTAGACTAACGAAAAGTCATTTTTAGGTGTATACGATACGACTTCCGGTTTTACCGGAAATAACTGGAACTTTTTATTTTTAAATGGGACACCCTGTATATTTTTTGTTTTTTGGATTCTTTAGATCCGTTTTAGCGATCCGTTACAATATTTTTAAAACAAATTTTATTCAAATTTTATTTTTAAATTAAATTTCTATTTTACATCTAGAGTGCCATGATCATTCTAAAATCACTCCTCATACTTTACTTATAGCTAGTTTCTCTAAAAAATGTTTAGAATTTTTAATGTATGTATTAGTATTGTTTACTAAAGGATCTAAAATGTTAAGTAGAAATTTTGCTAGTGGATGTGTAGGTGAGTTAATACAACTTACTATAGGACGTAAAGGTATATTAGGTTTATGTATTTTTGGTACTCCGTAAACTCACACCACACAACAGTAAAACACCACACTTTTAAAAATAATCTAAATTTTAATAATTTCTAATTTAAATATTAGTTAATATTTTATTTTTATTTTTTAACTTAATTTTTTATCTTGACAACGGTGGCAGACTTGCCACCGAAACGTCGTTTTTTAATTAGAATTTTTTGGGTTTTTTGGGGAGTTTTTCTTTTATTTTGTTTCAGGCGACCGGCCAGTTCATAGGGGTCAATAGGGCTGAACAGGGTCAGCTCGTATACCCGGGACCAGGACCGAAGCGGTCCCATTCTTTCTTTAAAAGTATTTACTGAATTTTAAAAAACTCTCTGTATAATAATCCGCTTAGCTAAATGTTCAAGGATAGTAAAATAAACGTAACAAACCAATAAAAAAATTAAGATTCTCTAACAAACGAAAACAATTTTTCTGTATACACGTTTATATACAAATCGATTAACCCTTCAGACCCTTCTAACAAACTGATTGCTCTCCATAAATAATAATAAAACAAAAACAGATCGGTGAGTATTCCGACCGCATTGGGAAATTTGTTACCGGTAATGCAGACACACGGGCTCATTGATTGTTTTTAATTATTAAAATGTCATCAACAAATGCTCTGTCTGAATCAGTGGAAAATGATTGCGCGTGTAATATCGTGTAAATTTACAGTCGATATATTATCCCGACATGCCTAAAAAATGTTGCGTGTATTTTAAACTAATATAAAACAATAAACAATTAATTTTTATTTAAAGCTATATTTATTAGGGGAAAGTGGGGTAGATTCATACAAGGGGCACCTACATACATTGAGTTTATCTGAAGTTAGACACGAAGTAAAATAGTAACGTAAATGGGTCTCCACAGTTTTTACGTGTAATTACAGACTAGTAAAGTTTTAGAATTTTCGGTGCTGTAAGATCGAGTGCACTACACAGAACGTGTTTTTGCCTCACGTAACTTTGGACATATTTTATAGCCGGTTACTATTTTTTGGATTAATTATTGCTATTTAATCCTAATCATAATAATACAAAGGCACCTATTTAAATTGTAAATTATTATTGATGAAGACGGTTTTTCTATTTCATATGTTTTCATTAATTAGCATGTGATGGTGCAGATTTATACACAAGTATATGGGGCACATTCATACTGTATAAATGTACTGCTGGTCTATTTTTTGTTACACGGACGATTATAGTTATAAATATTATATAGTAACGGTTTTATTTTTACGAAAAAAAACAGGGTGCTTTATAAAATTTGTGTCTTTAGATGTCAAGAATCAGTTTATTTATCAGACATAGTGATGATATTCCCACAGATCCTAGATCATAATCTGTTAATAACATAGGCATATTCAACTTAGAAGTTCAAGTATCTTTGTGTTAACTAGAGTTTTTTATTTGGTATAAATAATAATGTATAAGCAATAACTTTTTACATTTTGAGATTGTTAGTTTTAATAAATATAACTGACTAAAACAAAGAATGTTACTAAGTATCTTTGGTAGATAACCATACATGTAACGTTAAGACCGTTTAATAACACTCTGTTCACTAATCGTTACTTATGTTCATATCACAAAACTATTGCGATGTAAATAGGCATTAACAGATTTAGATAAAAATAGTTTTTTAATTTTGAATGTAAGTATTTGTTTTATATGTTAAATGTCTTTTTATGTTTTTTATAAAGTATGGTATTAAACAATAATAAACAATAATTATCACCAATTAATAGTGATGTTAAATGTGCCCCTTCGGGGCTTGCTTTTTTGTAAAAGTCTTATGGAAACTTGCACACGTAGATTTTTAATAATATTAAGGTTATACTACAATATAAAATAGTTAAGCTACTAGTGTATCATAAATTAAAAGAGATATACCTAAAACACGACATTCCACAAAGCAAAATCTAAAAACTGTATGAAGCCTCCCCACTTTCCCCTATGTCTCAATGTATTGAAGCATGCCTTTCTCTGGTAATGTGAAAAGAGTTGATACTACAGACCTCGCCAAAATTGAAAACTATCGCATATGCTCGATTTTCCCCATAAGCTTCGATACAAAAATGCTTTAATTTAAATGACTATATCTTTTTTAATTATAAGGTTATCAAGACAATTCGAAAAAGAAAACTTTAAAGAAATGTGAAGCTATAACTTTAGTCTAACCGTTGTTATTTACTGTTAAGGCCCCTACACACGAACGTGGTTGTATGTAGACATGTTCGTACATACATAAGGGCTCAAACAAAAACGTGTGATTATATCTTACCGACGAACAATGACATTGTCCTTTTAAGACTCTTGCTTTTCGTGTTATTTACCATGGACCCGGTACAGTCACTTTGATAAGTCCTGTGAGGCAGGCAAAACTAGTCATTGGATACACGTGAATGACATGAGAAGCAGATATTATTTGCCTTAATAGTCGAAAAGGAGAGATCTATTTTTCATAGAGTGCTTGTCTAAATTTAGGACCCACCTACTAACTTTCGAATTGTTTGGTATTTTTTTAGAAAAATTTGAGGTCTTTAGTTAGACAACATAAACCAAATTTTGGACAAGAAATGACAGATATAAATGTCAAATTGAGAGCTGGACGCGGACACGAGAAAAAATTTAATGAAAAGGGGTGTCTTGTGGTACATCATTTTAAAGCTTCTTACATGTACTTTATAACCTCAGAATATAAAGTCAATATCTTTACCCAAGATCTTTTAACTAGGTAAGGTTGCCTCATTACGTCACATATGTACCGCACTGCTGGTTCCTTGGCGCCAACAAGGATGTCTGGACGGATAATACTATGAGGGCGAAAGAGCGCGATATACAATATTTAAAAATCAGCTAGAATAATCATTGTTAAATAATGTATTAATAGGAAATAAAGAAATTATGGTAACAACTGGAATTAATAGTATTTTAAAGTATTTCCTTTAATATTGACAAAAACACAAACTACACTGTTAAAAACTTAAATAAAAAATAAAGAGCAAAATACATATGTGACGTATGGTCCGCCATGTTGCAAGGCTTACGAGGCAACCTTACCTATTTAAATGATCTTGATCTTTACCTACCACAAAATGGCGGTACTTTGAAAAATACCTGATTTTGATGCCCATATTTCCAAAACTATTAAAGTTACATATACCTAATGTAGTATTTTTTTAAAAGTCTTTTAGATATATTTTTAATGGTGATATATATATATACAGGGTACGTCATTAAAACAATACCAAATATTTCAAAAGTTAGTAGGGGGGTGTCGTAAATTTAGACAAGCACTGTATATTATTACGACTGTAGGAATTTATTTCCATTTATTTTCTATATCCTAAGAATGTGTTTTTAAAAATTGTACTTTATATGCACAAAAACCATTCTATAGACATTCTTGCGAGTGTATAACCTTTAACGTCAGGCTTGATCCTACCGAACGACTTGTCGGTCACGTGCCATCATCAGGAAAAGGGTCAACTAGGAATGATATCCGTTTTAATCAAGTGCAAAAGGACATTTGGTGAGAAGGGTGAATAATGGCTATTTTTAAAGTTATTATAATTAAAAACCGGGAGCTAGTGGTAGAATAACTTATATTTTTAAATTTAAAAATAGGCCAAATACACCTTTAAGTATACAGTGTGTCCCAAAATACGGAGAAAATAACCCACATTCATACAGAACACATAAAAATAATTTTTTCGTGGACCTTGCAGGGTATAGCGAAAACTAAAAGAGATAGAACAAATCTTATTGCGCAATCTCGATTTCAATTTTTGAAACAAATTCAATGGTAAAAGCAAACCCTGGCTAACTCGATTCGTTTTAAAGATACAGGGGTTTTCAAATTTTGTCATTTTAGCCAGGCACTTGTAACTCGTTTGATATTAGAGATAGAAAAAAATTTTAATGTCAATTGATGTCAATTTTTTAAACAAATTCAATGGTGAAAGTAAATTATTTTTTTGTTTCGTTTTGAAGTTACTGAGTGTTTTTCAAATTTTATTAATTTGGCAAGTCACTTGTCACTAGCTTGATATTAATAAAAGTTTTAGGGATTTTTACGTAGAATTCAATAACGTACCTATATTTTTTCCATTAACCTTTTTTTTGAAGTTATTACACAAAGTTGGGTTTTTAATAGAACACTCTGTATATTTAATTACTAATAGAAGGTCGCCATAAAAATTATAAGAAACTACTACATTTATTATATTTAATTTGTTATATTTTCGGAAATATAGCCATTGTCAGGAGTTCGGTAATAAAATGGCATGTTTTAAATAAAACACCATGTATATTTCGTCACCTTTAAAAAGACATTTTAAAGACCTTTAAGAATTTACCACATTTAAAATGATTTTCTCTAACAGTTTCTGAAATAAGAACTTCCAAATCTTAGTACTTATATCTACTATTTTTTAGATTTCGTATTCCCAAAATTATAAGAGATAAATATATATTATATCAAATGTGGTATTTTGATAAACCTCTGTTAAATATCTTTTCAAAGGTAATATAATATACAGGGTGTTTCGTTAAAAATGCTGATGATGGCCATATTTCCAAAACTATTAAAAATTGATATATAAAATGTGCTATTTCTTATAGCCCATTTATTTTGAGGCTAATTTGGTATCTTGATATTTTTCCGTACCACGAGCGATTTTCGTTTAAAAACATAAGTCATTTCGATGCATGGCAAAATCGCTAAAATCCGATATAATGTTTTATTTCAAAGTTAGGTTTTTGACTGTATAATAGCTTCCTAAGAGCAACAACTTTTTTATGACATTAAATTTGCAAGTATTTGACCTTACTTTAATACAAATTAGACAAAAATGAATTTAACATACCTACAAAACAACAAATGGCTTTTATTTTTTAAAAGGAAAACGTTTTTCGTATGGAAAAATATCAAGAGAATTAATTAACCCCAAAGTAAATGGGTATTTCAAAAATAATATTGATTCAAAGAATAAGCAGTTATGTACTATATTTTTCTAAAATTCAATACAAACCGTGTCCGAACGCCACTTTTATAGCAAAAATGTATTATAACGGTAAAAAGAAGTGTACCATATTTTGTGGAAATATCTGAAGTGGTAGGAAAGTTATGATTAAGGCATTTTTTTCTTAAAGCTTTAACACCCTGTAAAGTGAAATAAAATAAGGTTTTGAATTTTTAAAATACAATATCAGGACCGTATTAAAAAAACAACTTACTTAGTGTTGTTAAGGGCTGTTGTTAACCTCTTCGTTGTTTATTAAAGTAACTTATTAATTTCAAATGTAGAGTATATTATATTTATCATATTTCTATAAAGACAGGTCCGTATTAGTTAATGATGGTCTACGAAAACGAAAAGCCGTAATTAAAATAAAATACCATCTTTGAACAGACTAAAAAAGGTTTAATGCAAAA